>LUCH01003190.1:56509-72003 GCA_013368495.1 Paragonimus heterotremus | reverse complement strand
TGAATAGTGGTGTGAGTAGTATGAGGCAATCGCTCGTCCTCATCACAGAGCTGCACACTATGTGCAGACGTTCCTTTGAAACAGGAGATTTGTTTATAATGTAAAAATTTCAGTACGAAACGAACGCCTAAGAACAGTAGGGATATCAGTGTAAATTGTTTGATCATGTTAGGACACAGAATCATATAGGCAAACTGGAAATTATATACATAACTGCGCATTCTGGGCACCAGGTTTGTGTTAGTCAGTCGTTTACCAGGATTATAGTAGGAAGGTTTACTGTATAGTATACGCACATGTATGTACGGTAGAGCATTAGCACCGCGAACGATGTTGATATGTTAACCAGTTTTCATACATCCAGATAAGGTAAATTTCGATGAAGCACACGACACACGTTGACGTCATCCGGATTGTTGAGGTTGAAACGCCATATATATCGTTGATCATGCAACTAGTTTCAACACTTTTGAGGATGAACCCAGTAGTACTGTATGGTTCGGCATTTTCGATAACACAACTGCACAGGTGACCGCATACAGCGTGTACTTCTTGTGTTTGGTTCTGTATGCAGTATCACACACAGACATCAGGCTTTTGTACGAGCAGGAGCAAAATGAGAAACAATTTAGGGTCGAGTACTCAGATGATTTGCTTAACTTTAAGGCGAACACCACTCATATTTTATCGTAGACTTCATGTTCAGGTGGATTTTGCAAAAGGCACCAGACTCGGGTTTCGCACCTGTCAGCCCTTGTCAGCAATGCATATTCTCGCCACGGTCGGGACTAGAACTTCAGTCAAGCTAATGTGAAGCAACCTTGAGGTGCATAGTGAGTATAACGGAACCAGAACACATAGTAATAAAGGTGGCTACTTGTAGATTAACTTATCTTTTTCTAGTTACCAACAAAGGATCCATAGACAGTATTTTATAACCAACGAAACGGCTAAAGGAACCTTTCCCCGTACTGATACGAACATTTCACAAGGTTTCTGGGCTAAAAATAACGTTGCTATCTGATTCAGCTGAACAAATCATGTGTTCCGGTTCGAAAGCAGAGTTACTCTTTGTAGAATGCACTTTGTGATCGGTCTCTACAACCTGTCTCCTAAGAGTCTCGACGCGAAATGCTTGATTTCCATGCACCTGAATTCGGAAGACTGCGAGACGTATTTATACTTTTGTGCTTCTTCCTCGCCGCTGGAAATGCTGGACATTTCTAATTTATACAAATTTATAGTAGAAAATGAAGCTATGACAGACGAGTGTATGGGCTCCTGTTTCATATGTGTATCGGACAGTGAAGTATCTGCAATTTTATAACTAATCGGCCGGTTGCCTTTTCCTTTGAAGTCGTTGATTACTCTTCCTTTCAGCGAGTGATGCCAAGTAACGAAAAAGTTGAAGTGACTTTTGCCATATGTAGTCCGCCAGCGTCGCACTAACGTACGACCCGTTAGAAACCCCAGGATAGTCGGTTCGCACAGTCAACGGTTTAGCTATTCCGCTTCTCTAGGTATTTGCATGTTAGTTGGTTAATTAGCCCTTGAAACGTTGAGTTCCCTAGACTTAATTAATTGATAACGAGTGAAAACACAGGCATATATTAACATTTCTTTTACTCCATTCAATGGTGAAATTAAAAACGTTAAAGGGCGTATAGCATGCAGGTGGAAAGTGCAAGAAAATTACACAGTTTATTTTGTTCGTTATGAGGGGTGGAAGGTTATCACTTCCAAAGTAGACTGACCGCTTAAGTCAACAGCTTGTGCGCAAGCAAGACAGGAAGGCTAAAACTGTCTTGGAAACTGGAGCAATATGACATTCATTTTGCGCACTTTCATATCAAATGAAATCCCACGTGTAGTGTGTATCCATGATGTGTGTTGTAGGAGACGAGGTTGGGCTTCGATTCACAGTTTTTGTCGCTGCCTAACGCCGTGAACCGACAGCCTGTGAACATGACCAGACATTCTTCGTCGTGAGCAGCAATCTATTCGTCATCACTGACCTAATCCAACTGGAGGCGAACTAATAAGTCTATAAACACAGAGCATTGCAATGCGATGTGAATATGAGCGGGCCGAGCAACACACTATGTTGAAAGTGGCAAGTGGGCAACACAAGAAGTTGACGAACACTGGGAACTCCGCATGGCCCTATAGTGTACTGATGGTTGTAGCAAACCGTTCTGTAGTTCGGTGTATAAGATAGCTGAAAAAGGTAACCTTCAGATTGATTATTTTTTTGTGGGAAACAGAAATAATACTTCACGACTTGTTAACATTTATTTTACCCTCACCAGTAACAAACATAGAACGTTCAGGTTATATATATCATACAGAACACTGTTTTTTAGTCAAACTTTATAGATACTGGCTTCCGCGAAGCGATGCTTGTCCGAACTTATCAACCGACATTTTGAGTTCAAGAGTGACTGAAGCAACTTATTGGGCTGCCGTGGTCCTGATTACTTAATGCTTATTGTGTTTGTTGGAGTGTCTAATCACTGGCTGTCATTACTTGAATGATCTATGTAACCTGTATGTTTTACGTTTGCGACTGAATGTAAACGAACTGTTGGCATATAGCAATATATATCTTTTTCTGCTCTGCTGCACTCGTCAAAAGAAACTTCGTATTTCGAGAAATAGAAGTGTCTTGTTGAGCGGAGTTTGAAGAGTTCAGGAATATGACCTAATGTATATTAGTGGTATAATTCAAAACGTTATCTGCATGTCACTTCTAAAAACGGGCACCAGCTACATTTGCGGTTTCGTTATGCTTCAACTGTGCCTGCAACATTACCTTGCAGAGTGGAGATCGGGGGGCTATACATCGCAACACTAGGAGGCCTTGTTGGCTAAAAATATGACGTAGAGAAGTGACGGCGGTTGGGGATGTGCGTAAGTCAGTGGGACGAGGCGGATTTTGGCGGCTTGTTGACAGCGGCAACATTACCCGACTAAATCCACAATCCGGCTGTCGATCTCAGACCAATAAACATAGCTCTTGGCAATAGCTTTCAGTCATCCAACACCGGGGTGTCCCGAGTAAAGTTGTTCGGGAACAATCTGACGGAACGAAGCGATGAACGACGTGGTCGGCAAACATCAGACAGAGAGGGGGGAAGAGGGCTCGGCGTCTTCGGTACAACTGGCGGAGTTCACTCCTTGGTGGTTTTGACGATCATCGGTTTTGAATCTAAATAATTGAATAAGGAGCACGCGGTTGGCCTCCAGGACGAGTTTTATGTCGTTTGTTAGGGTCTGATTCGCGTGGATGGCGTCCGAATGCGTTCAACGTCCACTGCTTTCGAACAACAAGCTGATGATAACCATGCCTCCTTCAGCAGAATGTTACTTGCCGATGAGCCGAAAAAAGTTGTGAGCCTAGTCGAAATCCTCAGTTCGACGGTGGCAAATTTCGGATTCATAGCCCACGAGGACGATGGCTGAGCACTGGAGTGGAATATTGGAGTACATCGGAATGCTTTTCTCCGACCAGAAAATTGAGATAAGTGATTTGTGGAGCGTTAGAAAGGTGAATTGGTGACTGCAGGTCGTCTTGTAAAGTTTCTTCACTGAAAATATAAGTCTCAAATTTTCCTTCATGATCGAGACCTAACTTTTCTTTGCATTTCTGAGGGTGCATGTAGCGTGCATAATCGCCTCTTCGGATCCATTTGGGAAAATGCCGGAATTCATAGCGTCAACGCCAAAGTTGGAGACCTTTGGTGCCACAACGACTGGAAGACTGGGGTTGAAATTGCTAAGCAAGAGTTCAGATCCCAATATAGATTTCAGCCTCTTGAAAACACGCATATATTCTGGGGTCCAGTGCCATTGTACGTTCTCTCTGAATAAATAATTAAGCGGGGTTTAAGTGTCGCGCAACAAAAGCAACAAGAAGCCATAATGGTTTGTAAAGCCCAGGAACGCGTGAAATGATGACACATCTTTTTGGAGGGACATCTGTTGGATGACAAACGAATCCACGGTCTAGACGATGGCCGCCAGCATCCGGTCTGATGCCGGAACCCTTTAATCCTGTTTACGTTGGAGAACGACTGTTATCCGTTCGTAAAAGCCTTCGACGTTCTCCTAGAAACAATGACGACTTTCAGTTGGCAGCCTGTGCAGGGCACGCCGGACAACATAGCATCCTTGATGTACTGGAAAATGGCTGAGGCGATCTTAACGCTTGCTGGCAATCTGGTTCACTGGTACAGATCGCGATGTGCATTGGTGGTCAGCAGCTTACGCGATTTTCGGGCGACTTCAACCCGGAAGTATACATTGGCTCGGTCGAGCTTGGTAAAATAAGTTCCACCATTTAGGATTGTGAGTAGCTCTTCAGTAACCAGCAGCGGGTGGAAATTTGCTCCTAAAGTAGCGTTGAGCCCTGCTGGGAAATCAGTGCGGATGAGGACTGATTCGCTAGCTTTATTTACGACAGCCATGGAGCTGCCCATGAGTAGGGGACAGATGTCAGCACCCCGGGATCTGCGAGGCATTTGAACCCCTGGCCAATGATTGGTACAGCAGAGTAGGGCATAGGACGTTACTGTCTAAAAACGGTTGGGCTCCAGAGTTGAGCTGTAGAACCGCTTGGACACGAGTACGGCAGCCGAGACCCTCTTCGAACACTGACTTTATGCATCGAATGATATCGTTTGCTATGCGCGATAACTGCGATGCGGAGGATCTCAGTGAATTACAATTATCCCCCATGGGCAGCTCTGCCAGGCAAAACTGTTCAAGTTAATCGAAACCGAGCAGAATGAGATTGGGGTCGGTGAGGTAGCAGTTTCCATAGGTGACCGTGCACTCGAAGCCGACATGACAATGCACCGCAGGCACTGGCGTGTGACGGGGGAAGTTAGTTGCAGTGACAGGCGGCCGACTGATTCACATAAGCAGTCGAAAACGATCGCAACGTCGGATGCAGTGCCGAGCTAGAGTTGAGGTGGGAGTCTGTCTATCATTAAGGACACGAACTTTCTGCGCGAGACGACACCGACTTTGAAGCAGGCGAGCAGGCTGATGGAGCTGGCGATCGGTGTGTACTCAGGTGGGCGTGACCCCTTGTTGGGTGGAATTTGACAGTCCGATACACGTGACTGGCAGTAACCATCCTTGTGGTAAGCCTATTTTCAATGTTAGTAATAGTGATGTTTGGAAGGGCAGTAACGCATGTAGCACCAAGCGATGCAGTACCAACACAGACAGTACGGCACCTTCTTGGACGGCTTGTGGAGGTAAGTTGTTGACATTGCTTGGACCATTTTGACAGATGTTGAAGGTTAAACTGGATCTTGTGCCGAGGGAGATTCGTGCTTCAGACCTAACAGGCGATGGCCTTCAATTGTAAGGTCTTACAGAGTTATTGACTAGCCTTCTTGATCCCGATTCAGCAGCAGTATGCGGACAGTGGAGGCTGCAGACAAGGATAAGGCTCATGAACAAATCGTCTGTAAGAGAGGACAGCTTGAACCACTAGCATTCGCGATTCACGATGCCAGCATGGGTTATGAGACTATCGGTGTCTAACGTGAACAGCTTGAGACAGTTATGCCACAAGAGGGATAGGGGCCACTGTGCAGCGAACACTTACGACTAAACATTAACAGTCACGTCTTAGGTGATATCACGTGGAAGAACGGAAGTGGCGTACTGCTGGTGTCCAGCACGGCAAAGTTTGCGAACGAGAAGATGGAGCTTCCACGAGCTGTTGTGACTAGCAAATTCGAAACTAAACTGGTCTTCGTACTGGCGTAACCAAAAGTCGAACCTCACGTTCCCATGTGAATCGTAAACGAACACGGAGATACCGGTAGCTAAACTGTCCAGTGATTGCACACCACCACCAGGTTGTGCTGGTTGGCTCAGATTGTAATTGGACCATAGTTTAGCAAACCTCCCCATTAAATTCATCTGCTGCTGCAAACAGCAGCTTACTTTCAGCACTGCCTAGCAACGATAATCAGCCCACGTACTCATCGTCAACTGTTACGACCTCCTGAGAGAAAAAGATGAAAACACGATTACCACGAACAGTATCACGATCACGATCGGAAGGCAGGATATCACAATGAGCGCAAGTACCGGAACACAACCGCCTCGGCTTAAAAATCCCCTCAACAGGTAATGAGAAAGACGAGCTTCAAACAAGTCTTATTTTACTTCCCAGTAAGAAGACGAAACACTGATGTATAGCGGATGTATCCGAAAGTTGTGATGGGGTAACCCGTTCTTTTGGTGTATACAGTCACGTGATACTGAAGACGATTTCACGAATTATTGTATTGTCAGAATTCTCTCTATGTAACCCAAATTACGTTTACACTACTGTCTGGAAGTCAACCTTCTGTCAACTGTGTAAAGTTGTGATTTTATAAGGTTGTCCAAGCAACCGATATTTAAATAGAGTGGTGTTCGGAGCAGAAATTTTAAGCTATTTTTAAGTGCAGAATACACATTTGTTCTTGATTTTCCGGACTGAGAAAGACAAAGTAACAAATATGACTTATTTTCTGTGTTTGATCATCAGGCTAATTACAACACAGTAAGTATGAAAACAGTAGCTGGGGTGAGTTAGAAAAATGGTCAGTAGAGGTTATGGACAGCGTGTGTTATCAGTTACGTAATCACTGTATTGAGTTTGGCCAATGAAATATTTCGCCATTTCTAACTAAAACTTGAATCTCGAGATGTTAACATTACTCCCATCAGTCGCCAACGTAAAACTAGCAAATTTTATACAAACTACGTATAGTACCAACAATTGAACGAACCAACCACATAGTTCTGACCTTTCACACGCTAATAGTTCACTCAATTTCACGGCAAAGAGATTGATTGCGTCAGCGCCTTTTGTGCATACAAAACTGGCCGACGTTGTTTGATTAGCATGGCCTCGCTAATTGCTAACACTTTCGGATTGCGATTATGTAACAATATCTCGAACGATTTGACAGGGTCAACTAGGTGACCGGTTGTCAAGATGGGTTTGGCGATCGATGAAGCCGGGGCTTTCGAGCTTGTTACAGTCGCTAGGGTCTTGGCTCTTCGTAGCGTGAAACACACAACCGATCAGTCTGTCTCCCACGTAATATACCAGTTCACTTGCAGTTGCAATGACGTCTACATAGGCAGGACAGATCGGAGTTTGCACCAACGTATGACGGAGCACATTCCTAGGTGGTTGTCAACGGCAATCTCAATAAACGATCTACGACCAAATCCCCGACCCTCACTAGTAATCTATAAATTAATTTTCAAATGATTACAAAATACCGATTAAGAAATATGTTAATAATTCTGTTCTATTCCGATAAAAGCACGGGTTGTGTGCAACACTTACCCTTACTCGGGACTTCGTCCATGGCATTCGCTGAGAAGAGGATCTGTCTTAAGATGAAAAAGCTAAACGCCGATGTTGCGTGGTCAGGTGGTCGATTAATGGAATATAGCGCAACAACGAAGTATGTTTGCGAGGAAGTGATTTACTTGCTAAGCTTGGCCTAGTATCGCATAAGCAGCCGTAATCAGATGGATGACTAAATCGAAGCGGCGATTATTCCGATACTCGGTGTAGTGTCTGAACATGGATGAACTGCGAACATGAGTGACAGGATGAGACATGGGTGAACAAAGTTAGACCAACGAGCGAGAAATGACAAGCAAAAAACCTACCACAGGAAGTGTCAGCCAAAAGCGCAAAATCAGGCAGAATTACACATGACGCTTAAGTGGAAACCGCCGCCGCGTTGTAGACTGAAATTTCGGGTGGGGTGAGAATATGTGAGTTAGCCAAGTAAGGTAGAGCTTTATTGAAGGACATTTTAGCACAACAGTAACACAGGGCTATCGGCCAACGGATATTGGAGTGACCGCGGAACACGTCAACGTGAGAATACACCCTGTTTAAGTTTACGATGACGTTATATGATATGGATCAGTGAACATTTAAAATTAGTTGACAAGCACAGTAATTCATTCAGTCACGCTGGATAACTGTAGGTTTTATGAATCCTAACTATTCTTAAAAACTTTTGTTAAACGACTGAAAATTATGAAACCAATATCCAAATACATACAATGTTATTCACAAGTGTTGGTTTTCGCCACAGTGTGTGCACACGACAGAAATTTACTGTTTTGCACGCAGCTCCTTGTACTCTCTTAATATGCAATTTATACACAAATAGCAAAGACTGGATTTCCGGGATTTAGATGATTTGTTGAATTATAAGCTATTCACTCTGGTTCAATCGAGGACCGTGTACAAATGTACACAATAGCTTATGCGGCAATAAACAACCAGTAAATCGGAGATTCCTAACAGTTATCTTTAACTTAGGAGTCTACAAAATGATATCTTTTATGTAATTCACTCTAGTTGAAGATGAAGCATGAATAATGGACGGATTTGCTTAAATTCGGTGAATATCACCTACGGTGTAAAGACATTTGACGTTGACCGTATTCACAAACGTGTTTGGTTGAGCTACTGAACGAACATTTACGTAACTGGTAGATACGCCCGTCACCCTAATTGTGCCTGAGGTCAATTATTCAACGTTATCTTGAGTGACATGAAAACTGTGGTAAATTTGGCACATGGGCAAATTTTCTCAACCGTGAGTTCATAGAAGCTACTTCGTTTCTGTGACTTCCAAACAATGGATCCGTATTGTCCGTTGTTCATTTGGAATGTTTTTGAAAGCTTGAAGATTCATTTGTGAAGACCAGAGTTTGAGGAAATCGGGTCACGCAATTTTCAGCATTCACTATGTCCACATTACTACTTTACCGGTCAATTTACAATGCTGCTAACCAATGCACAGTAAGCGAATAGAAGATGGCTCATATGTAAATACCGTCTAGTTATGTAAACGTCCAGAGAAACTAGTGAGCTGTGCGCCTTGCACGGCTGCTTTGTGTCATCTGAGCTATGATATGTTTTTTGTTCAGCCGAGCATAGAGTGAGCAATATGAAAGTTGTCCCACAAGCCCGCGTCCTTCATTCAACTAGGTCGTGGTTAATACTGTACCATATATATTTTATCATTTCTAAATTTGAATCAACTCGCTCTGATCGTTGCGAGAAATGCAAATCTATCGCCAGTTTCAGAACGTATGCCACAAGCTTGAGTGCGTTTGCTCGTTTTTGTATGCATTTTAATTCATTTGCCTTGGGCGTGTGACTAACTAAGTAACTCAGCAGAATTTCGTTGCTTGTTCCTTCTTGATTTCTGGTTGTCTGACATGCACGTTGGGCTGGTTTAGCCAGCCAAATACAACTCACAAATTACATTCTATTCTCTAGGAATACAAAGTGTCTGTTGTAAAATCGCTTCTGTTAAGCAGCCTCTATGAATGTGACATGGAAAGCCTAACATTCATCGAGTCCACTACTTGGTCTGTCTTTATACACCAAACAGTTGACAATTTACGTCTACCCTATCTGGCGCCTGAACAACCATTCGCTTTCCTCAAATTTCATTGATCGACTTGGAAGATAGTTCTGAATAACTTGCCTCTTGCGATGCTCATTATTCACACTGAAGGTAGTTCTCAATAGCTTCAAATCATCTTAAACTCGATTTAACCGGTAATTTCTCACCTTTATTTGAGATATCTAAACAGGTACACATATTTGAACAAAATTATTTCATTAAATGAAGCGTTAAGCAGCCCGGGGACGCTCCAACATAAACCTTTTTTTACAATGAAAATGGACAATAAATATAATAATGGCATATAGGCGAACGTGTTTTCGGCAATTCGTCTTCAGGCCGGTACAATTATATAAGGCGTTAATAGAGTTAGATCGAGATATCGATCAGACTTATTGCAGAGATACTACGTCACTGGTCAGTCAGTTTTCAATGGCTTGATTGGTCAGTTACGTCACGCTTGTCCATTGGTTTGACCGCGCAGTTTGGCTGTCGACCCGGTGGACTCTTGACCACAGTAAGTGGAACGTATGAATAAACCGTCTTTAATGACATAAAACCACGTTAAGGAACATGATTCCGATAGCCTCGGCAGTAAAAAGGGTCCTCATTCGGACGGCTGTTGATGGATTGTCTGAGACGCAAAATACCACTCTGAAGGCTTGATCAGTTTTCTTCTGGTGCCTGTTTTCAATCAGATGAGTGGTGGTAGCACTGTTGGTTCATCGTGATTTCCCGTGCCACAACCACCGTGGATGGTATTCTCGGATTAGGTTCAAAGGCTGTCTTGACGTTCGACCATTATAACCTGCTCCACAGGAACAAGTGAATGAGTAGATACACATAGATGAGGCCGGAACTGTTAATCTGTCTTTGTTATGAAACCTGGGAATTGGGAATATGGAGAACTGAATAGGGAGTTCAACTGTAGCGTAGGTCCTGCTGATTGTTTGGTTGAACCTGTTGTTGTGAGGCAAGAACACGGATGGCACAAGGGTTATTCATTCAAGAAAGAAACATGGACTGAGCGCTTAAACAGGACAACAAACAGAAACACTCATTTGCATACGGCACTCTGCCCAGACCGTCACGGCTGCCACGGACGTCAAAATGCATGGTCTGGTTCCACTACTGAACAGCAGTCGTGTGAGCAGCATAGTTCGATCGCTCATCCTCACTACACTAGTTGTCAGCCATTTTGCCCATAATCACTTAGTTGCACATAATACTCGTTAAAGCAGGTTGTGCATAACTTATTTAGCGAACAGAGATCACCAGACTGTCTGTAGTGCTGGGCAAAATTCTCAGATAAAGTTTTATGATGCTTGAGATGAATTTATTAGACAACACTGAATGAACTACAACCCGATCTTCATTGAATAAGGCAATATTTTACAATTAGGATTTAGCTGACTGTCTGACACTGACCTCTATCATCGGCCATGAGTAATCAGAAGACAAATTCATTAATTCCACCGTTTACTGAGCTATGATTCCGATTTGCATGTTGCTGATAAATCGGACTTACTAGAAGTTCTTTAAACAGTGTTATACTCAATGCTTGAGAGAATTAGGCAATTGCTGGCATGTGACGTTGCGCGTTCGTTCGAATTCGGTATCTGTGACCTGATTAGTAGGGGACATCGACTTCACATATTCGTGAAAATCGACCAAGTCGCCTTAAACAGTCAAAACTGATCCCATCGCTTTCCACAACCTCCATAAGAACAACAAAACTCAGTCTACTGCCGGGATTTGTGTTGGATCAGCTGAATAACCGACTGGGGCAGTTGCAGTATTATGTGATGAGTTTCATGTGCACACGTTCGCTTGACTGCAAATGCTGATGTATCTGGTTGTCTAGAAGTCACTTAGAAGGTTAAGTTTCATGACGAGATATTTACCTGGGACGATTACTCTCTTATTTTGTACAAGGAATTTGTTGTCTCCTTCAATGACGTTTTTGCCACTTTTTGATCGAATCTATGTAGCTTCCAACCTGATGTATAATTTCTTTACTTTCAAATGCTAACTTTAATGAAAATAAGCAGATTATTTAAAATAAAACTGTCTATTGGTTAAAACTTCTGACATGATGTTGACGAAAAAGTATTTTACATCAAGTTAAAGACGTACACAGTTGACCTGATCTAAGTCCATACGATCATAGTCGGAGCGTTTCAGAACAGACCTTTCTTCTTGAAGTATCGATTCTTGACTTTTTCTCTTAAACGAAGGCGGTCAGATTGTGTATACAGTCAATTGCAGAAATCACCAAGTCTCCTGAATTGAACAGACCGGTTGCCAACTGGAAGTAGGCAATAAAGACCGTGTACGATGCAATGTACACAATAGTTTCGAGAGTTCGAATCTGGCTGAAACATTCGTATATGCGAAGTCTTGAACAATCAGTCCAACAATAATGAAAATGGCTTTCTGTTCAGATCAAACACACCACAGACAGTGAACTGATCAGACGGTTCGAAACTGTCACTAGACTGGCATGGTATCCTGGACTGATCTAATATCTTCTATATGAGAAAGATTTGCCATGTTTCAATCACCCACACATTACCGGACCAACCAATCTACTTGCCGGCTATGGTTAGTAAATTTTGTTTTCGGATTAGTTTGACATATTGATAAACTGACGAGAGTTTAGAGACACTTCCACGTGAACCTCACCACGAGCAGTTTATCGTGTACCACTTTCGGTTACATTCTGCGTTCAGGGTGAACTTGACAGAATAAGATAGATTGTTTTGAGAGGGAAGGACCAGTGATGATTGGTCAGATTACAAACAACTGTGAAACCTGAAACCTTTTCCCTGAAGATAAAAGTGTACAAATTCCAGCAGTGAAATCTTTGCTAACAAGAAAGTCACACAAAAATAAGGCATGAAGCCATTTCAAATAACAGGTTATATATTGGTATTTTTTGTACGAGATTAAGAGGAGAAAAGTATTTAAATTTGGATTTAGGAATAAGTCATAACTTATACTAACAGAGCTGAGGAAAAATGAAAGTTAGCAGACCACTTTGCTCTAAGATCTTGTAAGCCATAATAAGTGATGTGTCAGATGAGGAGGAGTCTTTATTTAGTACAGAAGAAAGCAAAAGTGAATAAGCACATACGCAGATAAGCTTAACTACGTCAGTCGTGATCACTATCTCTTTGTTGACAATTCGCTGCAAGTATGTTGGCATTCTACTAATTCGAGACGGTCAGCGTATTCGTGACCGTACTCACCGCAACGCCACAGGGTCACGTAATTACAATTTATGGCACTTATGGTTCCTTTGTACAACGCGTGTTTAAATTTACGACCGAATTGTTATCACTCACTGAAGCAACGGAAGCCCTCGCGGGTAGCACTCTTCCGGATGGTCTTGTTCAAGATCACAGCGTCTTATGATTTAAAGTTTGCATTAAAATACGACAGACTTATTGGAATTACATCCTAGTGTCTCATAGTCTGACAACAAGCATTTCGTTTGCCAGCTTTGAGATGTTCATAGAAAACCTGCTTTGGAATCAATGTGTCCGTAGTGAGTCGGAGACGGTCTAACCAATGAGGCTGAGTGAGCATCAGTATATTTTGGATTCCCTTTGCGTTAGTTCACCGAAGTAAGTGACTGCTGAATATCCAAGATAGGTCTTAAACAGTGTAAATGGAAGCGGCGTGATTACCGCACATTCTGTCTTAAAATGCCCCAGTTTCATTGCCGTACACGAGTGTAGATAGTGCCAGGATGAGGTAGACAAGGTGCTTGCTTTAAATCTCCTAAACGTGTTTCTTCGAGACAGTCATTTCAAGACTTCCGAAAGTGGGGTTATCCTCAATCACACGAGATCGTGTCTGTCGGTCTACTGACAGACTGCTAACCAAATAGCAGTAGCCTGCAGAACTATCTGTAAGTTCTCCACCAGCACTGATTCCATGTGTATGAGAGAAGACTGGAAAAAAGAACGTTTCTTACCCGTGTTGATATCCAAATTAAACTTGACTGCCGCGGTCGAAAAATTATTGGTATTTATTTGTCTATCTTACTCACTGCTGTAATAGTCCAATCAACCAAAAGACATCTGCGCAAGACGGAGGCAACACTGAAAACTTACAGCGGTAACAAACAGACATGGAAATATGGGTACAAGTGAAATAAATGCCTCAATAGAAGTTCGAATTTAACGAAGTAATTTTATATGTTATCCATTTGAGATGGTAAGACACGTTGATCACCATTTACTCGAGTCTGTGTATACGGCCCTTTAGTCATGACTCTTGTGAGGTTGCTGACGTTTTGGTTAACACACTAATCTCATAAGCATCAGGGTAGGACTGCAGATTCCGATACGGACAAGGAAACGCACTGCTAACGCGCTTGAAGAGAGTGAAACTTGAGTCTGATGCTTTCTTTTGAAGTTTACAACAAAGCCCAGCATAATGTTAGAAACATATTTAGGCAGTGTTGGACTTCAAAGAGAACAAGCACTGACCTATTTTTGCTCATGCCATTAGTTCTGAAGATGTCCCAATGTAACGTCTTCGTAGTGACTGGCTGAAAGTTTCAGATCAAACTTGTCAAAGTGTTTGTTACGTCTTGTCAAAATTTTATGTAATAAGCATGTAGGAAATTGCCCTATATCCGAGTGACCAGTAGCTCATATTAACGCCTACTGGGACACATGAGATTACTTCCTATGTACTGACGAGGTTTGGGCAAGACAGTCGGTTCATTTCGATGTCAAGTCAAATGTGGCAATTGCTATAGGGTGAATTCTAGATTTTTCCCACAAGGAATATCTCACATACAGCTTTTTTCCGCAAAATTGCGCCTGTAGTAACGACTGATGCTCTGTGTTTCATCGCTAATATACTTGTATAAATCGGTGGATCGGTATTGCTTACTCGTACTAGTAATAAATTGTTAGAAATGGAAATTGCGCCGGACTCATTTCGATTACACAAAATTATCCTTCGTTACTTCATGAGAATTCTGTCCTAATGCCGATATTATGGGAGATAAGGTTCATTTAGTTATTTGAAAAGATCGGATGGTAGAAAGTAGTTTGTCTTGAACAAGGTCGTTACATTCGCTATTCATCAATCACTACGATGCAAAAGAAATAAGCAATTTATAGTAAGCGGACATAACAACAAGAAACGAATTCTTTTATTTGTGGCAACCAATGACAGCCTTGGCACAACGTTACGCTGATCTCATTGTTATTGCCGTTGGTGTTGATGTGGAAAAATCAATACCTAAGTGTCAAAGGTTAACTGGTGAAAGTTTATGGTTAAAACGGCTTGAGTGCGAGGTCAAACAAACTCACAGGTTAATGTGTGGTTAAGACATAAGAAAAGAACAAAGAAAGTGTGCCAAAAGTAAACGGGAATCCTAAGGCAAAGCAATGGTGATGAACATCTGCGCATAAGGAAGAAGGTTCATCTGGCAGATTGTCGCAGCTTACAAGAGAGTCAAACTGTGGCTTGATTCCTTGCGCCACTTTATTTGGGAAAGTGTACTCACGTCCACTGTGAACATAAATTTTCGACAAGTGTGAGCTCGTCTATTATCAGTATTAAGCATATGAAAGAAACTGAACATAAACGATGCAAGATGAATCAAGATTTGCTCTACTTTTATTATTCTTCATCTGGTAGATCTCAGATAGATTCAGAGGTGGGTGAATTTCATACCACCAGTTCATTCCCTTCAGAAGTTTAAACAAAACAGTCAGAAAACGGAAACTGGTAGATGCAAGTATTTCGTATTGACTCGTCAGTACCAAATTTACAATAACATGAAACGGTTGTTTTATATCGAACAGATAGGAGGTAGGTTGGATAGTCAATCGGTGGATTAAGAAAGGTCACTAAGTCCAGGGAAGGGTCAAGTTTACGAGTAACTGTTTCTGAACGCACGTGGTCGGATTCAGTCGATCGATTGGGACAGCTTCAGCAAACCGCAAGAATCTTGGATTCAAGTGAAGTAATAAGATTCTGAATGCACAAACTGGGTCG
>LUCH01003190.1:36149-53881 GCA_013368495.1 Paragonimus heterotremus | reverse complement strand
CGACCCAGTTTGTGCATTCAGAATCTTATTACTTCACTTGAATCCAAGATTCTTGCGGTTTGCTGAAGCTGTCCCAATCGATCGACTGAATCCGACCACGTGCGTTCAGAAAAAGTTGCTCGTAAACTTGACCCTTCCCTGGACTTAGTGACCTTTCTTAATCCACCGATTGACTATCCAACCTACCTCCTATCTGTTCGATATAAAACAACCGTTTCATGTTATTGTAAATTTGGTACTGACGAGTCAATACGAAATACTTGCATCTACCAGTTTCCGTTTTCTGACTGTTTTGTTTAAACTTCTGAAGGGAATGAACTGTTTCAATAAGATGTTGTTTGTAAACCGCACTATTTGTTTCATTGTGCCACTTGCGTTTGAATAACAAAATTGCAATTTGGACGTCATTGTGTATCTGTTGGTCATTACTACAACAGGTATTTCGTAGGACTTCTAAAATAATTCTCCTAACTGCTGAATGAAAATATTAATCCAATATGTGCCAGCCAGGTTAGAATAACCCATTATGGTGTCTCTGACTGTCTTCTATATTTCTCTTTCTAACACAATTTTCCTTCTCTACAAGGACAACTTTATGTCCACGTCTGTTAGTTCGATTCTGTTGTACTGTATGTCACGACACAGCAGTTAATATGCTTCATTTGATAAAAAACCATCAAGTTTTTTGAAGTTGCAAATTTATATCTAGTTCCGTTGTTAATATGGCTATTTCAATCTGTGCCTTTCTTTCTAGATAAATGTGAACACAAAAAACTTTATCTGCAAAAGCGTACATCAAAGTTGGTCTACTACGACTTGCGCATCTCAAGCTCTTGAAAAAGCCCGTCTCGCGCACTGCAACGTGAACTGCTTGGTTTTGTAAGCAACCTGTTGCAACATGATTAAGATCAAAGGCTCGTTAGCACTAAAACATGTTTTGCCTTCCACGGACTTTGGCAAACAGACATGACATTATTGGGTGGCAAGTTTCATCATCAATACCACATTTCAGTTGAATGTACAGCACTGGCTACTTAGAGTTAAACAACAAATTAACCTGTGTCAGACGTTGCGAAATCTGTTATCCTAGCAAGCACTTCTTTTGTGAGATACATGGTTAACCCTAATGGTTAGTTGCACAATAAATGATCATCCACGAGTATATGGGAAGCTACTGTATAAACAAATGGCAACCGTACGTTGCATATGTGCCACTGTTCATGGTGTTAAATGGTTAGCAGTAAAACTCGTGAGTGCCTCTAGGGCTCATTCAAGTATCCCGGTTACTTGCTTGTGTATGCATCATCGCGAATCTCGAATCGATCATTACCGCTGTTCAATTTAGCTAGACGAATATGTTCACTAATAGTCTTGCAGAGAAACTAGACTTGGTTATTTCTGGTCTACTATCAGACACTTACTCAATGAGAGTCTTGTTGATGGAAGGCATCATTTGAAAAAGCACAAACTCTGCTAGTCGCGAGGGCTCCAGTCTTGGAGACGAATCCGATCTACAGTGACTAACCCCTTCGTGAACGATTTCATTTGTCTACGCCAGGTCATCATCTGTCCACCTCGCACCTTAAACCAGTCGGCCCAGCGTCGGCAAACAATGCTCAGTGTGGCAAACGACTAGTTGGCATCCTTAGTACATGACCTAACCATCTAAATCTGTGCAAATGTAGTGACTGAACGAAAGAACTCATTTGACGATCACTACCAAATACCCACCTTCTAACCTCCTCGTTGTTTACTAGCTCATGCCACTCGACATGTGCGATCGGACGCAAATATCGGTTATCAAATACCTGAAGACAGTTCACGTCCGCGACCCTGAGCGGCCATGTTTCGCTGCCGTAAAGTAATACAGCCCTTACTGTTGTCTGGTATACGCGACTCTCAAGTTTCAGGGAAATACCTCTCCGTCGCCACAAGTGACTCAGATTAGCGATCAGCACCCTAGCTTTAGAGATAAGCAACTATGTTTCATTCTTTACACCACCGCCACCGTTAATACAGCTTCCTAGGTAAAAAAGGGCGGTCAACAACCTCCATGGCTCCATTATCTAATATTGGATCTATGTAATTACAGCAATTTTGCAGAAGCACTTTGCACTATGAGGCTGCAAAGCGCATTCCGAAGCATTCGGCAGAACGCGAAATAACGTCTGGCATTGTTTGTACTACTTGGAAATTGACAAACAACAACACCATGTTGTCAGCAGAATCAAGATCAGTCAGCCTCCCATCAGGGAAGAGGTCCACACCGGCATCTTGTGAGTCTCATAGACAGTCCATTATTTTATCTATGAAGAACAAAAATGGCGAAAGAGGACGCTCCTGATGCTGAAACTGTCAGACAGCTCGCCGTAAACCCTAACCTGACCTGAAGCATGGGAATAAAGCGTCAACAATGTGTTCAAATACTTGGTCGGTACACATCTGCGTTTAAATGACTAAAAGTGTAGATCGATCCACCGAATCAAACACATCTTTATAGTCGAGGAGTACGGTGATTGTTGGCCGGTGGTACACATGATGCTGCTCCAAAATTTGACGAGGAGTATGCATCCCCGGCCAGGGCGAAACCTTGCTTGTTCTTTCCTAATGTTTGTCTCCCGGAATACAGTTAGTCGACGAAGTATAACGGATGCCAGGACCTTAATAATGACTGAGGTCAAACCAATCCCCTGTGATTTTCACAGGAGCCCTGATACATTTCTTGAATATGGGAACTATCGTCGATTGACCCCAACCAAGAGAGATGATCTCCGTCGTCCACACAAGTTAAAACAGCTGAGTCAAGACCTCAACTAACACCTCTCTACCTTCTTTGATGAATGCCGTTACGAGATCATCTGGACCGGCTGCTCTATTACGTTTGAGAGCCGTTTTTATTCTCCACTATTTGTGAATAATCAGGCAGATAATCTAACCATTCATATTACCACATGGTTTATCTATGAGCTAATATTTATTATATTCCAGGTTTTCTCAAGAATTCCTAGTCTGTTATTGGAAGGCGAATACACATAAGCTGTGACATGATTAAATGAAGATCCCGGTTTACAACGCCGATAAAAGAAGGAATTTCTGGATTGTTTCCACAACCCCGTGAGTAAAAAACAGAACGCAAAAGGCTGTCCAGCTGTTTCACCAGAGAATATGTAGGTACAACAGAATGGCTTTGAAATCAGTTCACATGCAACTCTTCATTTTTTGATTAAGTTGTAACATTCCAGTTTGAAAACACTCGACTATTCGCGGGTTGTTTCTTAATCATGGCCAAGCATTTCACTTTTTCTCTTGAGGCGCAAATTCTTCAGTGTCCCTCACTTCAGTAGATAAAAATAATAGAAAACACCTCCACAGTCTATCGTCAACTGTCTCAGTGTTAACAGTGTGCAACAAAAAACGCCATTGTTCTCGTATCTAAATGGTGAGCGGAAAACTACAGCCAAAGTTTGTACAATGTTGTCAATCATAACCTCTTTACGAAGTCAAAGAAATTCCGTAGATAATTCATTTCATTTGAATTTGAATAAGGCCAGCCACTTAATTTACACGTGTTGCTTTCCTATAGCCCTTCCAGCTGGCCCCTTCTAACAACGGTACGATAAGGTCAACTTGAAGTTTATAGCATTATTTCTTCCATCCAGATGAAGTGAATCACCTGGAACAAACCATGTTCCTACGTCGTTCCGCCGTTATTCATCATTTCACCTGACAGTTCATCCTCGCATGCAACCTTTCCACTGGGCAGTTTTTCAATTGCTGTCTGTATCTTCGCGGAAGATTCCATAGTCTTTTGCGGCAGGATGTTCACGGTCGCTTAATCAATAGCAGCAGGATGGTTTAGTAGGCTACCAAAGTGCTTGCGCCGGACCCATAATTTTCTCTGGCTGGGTGCACGAAGAGCCGGTGCCTAAGTTAATCAGTGCCCTGGTAGACCAATAATCGCCTTAAGCGGATCGTAGAACTCCTTGTGTTGTCGGCGATTGGCGTGGCCCTGAATCCACTAACCTTGTTTCACCCACCAGTCGTACTTGATTCTCCGAACTTGATCGGCCAGTTGACGGGGAATACTTCAGAATTTCACTGTCTTGTCTTCATTGTCCGGGTCCATTATGTGAACGGCAAACACTGCATTCTTCTGTCGTCCCAATTCAGAGATAACCGTATTGTTGTCGTCGAACCAGTCCGGGCGGTTCTGACGCTTCACACCGATCCTCTCAGTGGCTGCTGTCGTGATTCGTTCGTTGAGGAATTGCCACATACCCCCGGGGGTAGTGAATACAGGAGAGTTGTGCAGACAAACGGCAACCGCACGTTGAAAAGCAGTTTTCGTCTAACATTTCTCCAATCGTCTGACAATCAACTTCTGCCGTTGTCTGGAGGATCTACAATAAACAGGCCAACAAACATGGGAAAACAATTTGGTCCTGATCAGCTTACGATCTATGCTATATTCGACGTCGCACATCACCCACGTGGCGCGTACTTCACGAATGTCACGCTGTCGCACAATCATGTAATCATGCAAATGATGGTGACTACTTCATGGGTGAGTCCACGTCGTGATGTCGCTCGCATCCAACTGGAATCGGGTGCTTTTGATGGCTGACTCGTGGATGACACACAGATGTGGGAGATGGTCACCGTTATCGTTAACTGAACCAGTGACATGAGGTCCGAGGTCTCCCAGCCAGGCTGGTCAGTTGCAGCCAACTTTAGGCCTTCAATCACCCAGAACAATCAGTCGGCCACTGACCTGTGTCTACCGGACTGTGGCGGACAGCTGATCATAAAACTGATCCTTTGTATCATCGGCATGACACGTAATTAAACAATAGACACCAAGGAGTGTAGCAGAATTACCTCGAACGAATCGCCGGCACAACGATATGAGTCGAGGACTGTTGCCGTGCGGTTCGTCTCTCATCATGCCATCGGCAACTGCGAAACAGAAACCTTACTCACAAGTACAGTCTGCCGGGTAACCTATCTAGTTGAAGGTGTACCCAACACCTGCTTCTCGGGACTTACTTTATTCTGTAAGCCTTGTCTCAGCCAAGACTACTACTTTGATGCCATACCATCGCGATCAGTGCGGTTCGACGTTGTGGCCGTCCTATGATGCTGCGTTGATCCAGCAAAATAAGCACATTCCATGTGCCAACGGACAACGTCTTGCGTACGCGGGTGTGTCTCAGGTTGATTTTCTTGGTACTTTGAATCGAATGAACACTATCTACTCTACAGTTCGTGCTGATGGAATCATTAGTGATGATGAGTGTTTGACGGTAGCATAGTTTCGTCTATCCACCCTGCCACAAACAGGAGATAGGGCAACCCGGTTTATCCTGCGCGACGACCGATGCAGTATGGTATTTGGTTTATGTTTTACCTGCTCAGATTATGTTGGTTTTGGATATTGTTAGGACGCCCATACCTAGACAGAAAGGCAATTGAGGCCCTCAGCCGAAGCCTCTGATTCAAAAATCTGTACCGCAATGCAGAGGGTGACACATATACAAACAAAGCAACATCAACCACTTAGAACAGTCGCGACATTAACACCCCAGAAAATTCAACACACTCAGAGGAACAATAATTTCGCGCAGAGAAAACGATCACACACAGTTAGACCAGACAAGAACAAGCATCAAACCTGATCAACACAAAATACACTGACATAATCCACAACGAACACATCTGGCTTTTGGCTGGTTGCTCCACTTTTGCCCATGTGACATAGTTGAACCTATAAGGACCGTAGTCACAGTTAGCAGAGCCCACCGGATCAGAAAAGCACGCGAGTCTGACCACCATGCCAAGGTAGCAGAAAATACCAGGACACGAACATACATCTATAGATGCACACACAGGAGAAATATTTTGTATTTATTGACGCTTTTAGTGGTCTTGTTCATCTAATACTCACCTATTAGTTGACAGGGAACGGTTTCAATGTTTTGCTCCATTTGCAAAATGTGAACGACCAGCGTACATAGTATGTTACATGGGACTTTCAAGTGGATTCAGCGACACAGGCTCCGTGACGAACTGCAGTCCTGGTTTATGACAGTGACACGAACAGAATGACAGCGTGTCGATATCCAGCCCGTATGTAGTTTGCATAGACTTCATGGTATCAAACCAGGAAGTTGCTTTTCGTTATTTCGGTTTGGAACCAAAATTGTTTTCCTTAGCAATTGCACGTCTTTGACTCATTTATGGTTATCTAGAAGACTGGTGTGTATTTACCGCTGGCCCAGAGGGAATCAGTACAAGGTTTTGAAGGCAGTTGACCCCAGTGATCACCAGTTAGGCCATGGGAGGGGAAGTATTCGATAGATCCCAGTCCAAGAAAAGAAAATGTAACAGCTGAGTGAGGTATTTCACATATCCCCGTGCATGTGTTTGGACTGTTATGATGACACACCCACGTAATGGGTCTGGTTCTTCGGTGTACATAGTGCTGATAAAACCCAATTGTAAAAACGACTGTCTAAGACTTCACTGGTGTTTGCTGAGAACAGCTGGTTACAGAATCAACCTAGGTGTCCAATGAAGCAAGCCAGCACGACCTGTCGGTTTCGTTAGACAAGCTTGTTGATTTGAGGTAACTCGTTATACCGAATGTCCTTAGAGGAAGGAACTGCACAATTAACAATGCAGTTCAGCGTGCAAAATTACAGGAGAATCAGTTGGGTTTTATCAACACTCTTAGTGTTGTCCTCTCATAGATCATGTCCTATGTTAAATATAGGATGAATTTAATCTCTGTTTTTAATATAGGGCATAGGATTCCAAATCCTTCCAGAATCCGACTGTGACATTCATAGAGTGCCTCCAGTGGCGAATGCTTACGCTGTTCAAACGTGTCACGTGTATTGATCAATAGTGTAATTTAATTTACCATTACGCTGATGATGGAGCTGTACACTCTTATCTTGCGTTCATAAGATGTGATTTTAACCGAACTTTCCGTGCGATAGATATGGGTAACAAAACTGTTCGACCACAACATTTATCATGCGATAAAACAACTTTTGTACAAGAAACAAAGTATCCATGTGATTCGAGCGGTTTACCACCAGAATTCCATCGACAGAATTACGGTGAACCTCCTAAAGGTGCGAAACGACGCAAACGGACAGAACGTAAGCCAACTGACTACACATATTGTAGGTTCCAATCTAATCGAGCTTCACTACCTGTCACTCAGTCGGGAACGTGCCATGCTGATGGTGACCATCTAGAATGTGACCATCCGACTGCACTAATCAAACCTGGAAACGTTGTCCCATTGACTTCCCAAGGAGGCAAATCTAACTCTCGTCCAAGACACAAAAATTCTAACTCAAATGCCGACACCACCTTCAAAGTTCACTCGAGGAAAGAACCTTCTTATCCACTAAGCAGAAGGTCATGTCAGTCTGAAATGGGGACTCATTATAGTAAAGCGCAATTGTTCCGTCTTACAGATGCAGATCGATCAACTGGAAGGAAAATACAATCTAGAATGGAGCCTTTAAGACAGGATCCTGAATTGTACAAACATTTTTCTCTTCAAGAACTGTCCGTAGACAGCAATATTGGTAATAACTCAAACAAATGTCCCGTGTCCACTTTGTACGATATGGTGCCCAGTCTTCGACGGCTTCGTGACATGCTTGAAGAATTCGATAACCTATTTTTAATAATTCCTGATAATTTACGAACAGTTACGGAAGGTTTACTTGATTTTGGTGCACTGATCTACCCGAATGGTCAACGGGTAACTTTGAGCCTCCCATCTCCGTCATCAGCTTTAAAATCTAATATATCATTACTCAGTGAGCTTCTACCAGCGCTTGACCGCCACTTGGTGAGCGCCAAGGATTTATGTCACGCTCTTCATAGACTGGAGGAAAAGATGTGTACGTTTGATAGGGTGATATCCCAACTCACCTCTTGGACAGAAAAATCTGCATTTCAGAAAGACAGCCGTAGTATTTTGGGTTGTTCCGGCAAGAAAGTGGCCGACTAATTAAGCAGTACAACTGAATTCCTACCTCGAACTTGTGTACAATCGACTGAAAGTCCATGGATTTATAAAACGTACAAATAATTCACTGTTGAAGAATGATCGCTGCCTAGTTTGTAAGGTAGCCTGTGTCACTCAAGGTCATCTAGACTGTTCCACTTACAACTGTGAATGCCATTAACAACAACGGTTTTTGTCGATAAATCGTTGAAGCAAACCACAAAACGAGCTTACGCTAACAAACCTCGAGCAAACTTCAGTAAGACAGTCAGATAATTATGTGAACATCATGAATATAATTGTTATCCACGAGTTTGTCTTCACAACAGTTTTAACCCAGGCACATATTAACGAGTCGCCCAGTTTACGTTTATGTGAGTGCCTAGTCTGAGAATGTGTATGACTGGTGTTCTTTGTGTAGATGAATGCCGACTATGTGTAACGTTGGTGTCTCATTATTAGAACTCAGGCCGGTATTGAGACTGCGAAAAAGGTCAGGCAGGTCAGAGTTATAGAATTAAGCAATTCTCCGACAGAAGCACTTTACATTTGTGACGTAACCGGGGTCATGAGAGTTGAATAAGTCATGTGATCATTGGTGGACCATAACAATCAAATGTCAGCCCAAAAAGGTTCTGGGGATACAGGAGTGATGTAAGCATCCAAATTCCGCTAACCCAAGCCACGGTCAAAAATCAACAAGTTATAACGTTTGTTTGACTGATCTTCAGTTAGTAATTCGGATGAAATTAAGTGACTTAATTGATGTCATGATTCGAACAAACAAGGTGTGCCACAAATGGTTGTCAATTCTGTTACAGTTGCGTTCTGATAAGTGTGGTCTTAGTAGTTTGCTTCTGGGTTGCAAGTGGATGGACACGTAAATTAAGTTATAAAAGTGGACAAGTTATCTTTTAATCTTGGTGAATAATCGGAAATCAGTTTGTATGTTAAACGTTCTTATTGAAAAACCAGGTTTAGTGGATATTTATTGTTTCCTCTAAGTGATCACTTTCGGCCCACAAATCAAGGTCAATGATCATCGATGGAATTAAGTATAAACAAACCTAGTTAGGTGAACAGTTAGTTATTACAGTTTGTCTTTCTGAAGGTCACAAAATATAATGCCAAGTAAATGTCGTTACACGGTGTCCCTGTGAAACCGGTATTGCACAACCGAACCGCCCCGGTTAGAAGCACCAGCCAAAAGTTGTCTGAATGAGATTCAAATTGACGATCTTTATCCTTCAGTCGAACTGCGCATTCCAAAGTCATACACTAGCTAACCAAATTCACAGATAAGTAGTCGTGGAACTGGTTGACATAGATTGAACAGCGCTCTCGTTTCGTTGTAGTCCTCATACTCAGATGTGTTTCACCCAGCTCCTTTCAACGCAGGTGTCTGGGGAAAACTTGCAGCGAAGTTCAAAGACCGGTCACTACTGGCGAGCTCTAACAAATTAGAAGACTGAGTTTGGTGACAGAAAGTTTATGTAACTGCAAAGGTTGAGGCGAAATATGTGGTGATCAACTTGGA
The DNA here is from genome assembly GCA_013368495.1 of Paragonimus heterotremus. Lineage (NCBI taxonomy): Eukaryota > Metazoa > Platyhelminthes > Trematoda > Plagiorchiida > Troglotrematidae > Paragonimus > Paragonimus heterotremus. The sequence goes on along the minus strand of LUCH01003190.1, from coordinate 44,312 downwards.
CTTTGAGTTATTCCGCTGTCCTGTGACACGACTGTTTTCGTTTTCGTTCTAGTTTGGACGTGCTGAGTTCCAATAGCAATAAACTCGTCCGAGACTGTTGAACCAAAAGCGAGTTAGTATGTAAATTATACGGGAAGTATTATGTAGCTGTTATTCGAAACTCTTGTGGCTTTTGAAACTTCAAACCGATAAGCAATTAGGGATGAACTGTTCCCTGCAAACGGGTAATCACTGTGAAATTTGAGCTTACATAATGACTAACCGACTTTGGTAACTTTTATCAGGTACAATTGGATGTAATATTTCTATCCATTCTATACTTGTCTCAGTAGATGAAACCATCTAAATTGTTTATTTCCTCTTTAGTAGATTAGTTCAATCTGATAGGTGACCTATATCCCTTTGGGAGAGTGTTGGCAGGTAGAAATGTGACCATTACTAAACTGAGCTAATTTTCAAATTTCTTGACAAAGAGCTAGTTATATGTGGATTGTTGGCTCAAAAGACGTGAACAGCAAGTTTACGACGAGCACAGGTAACAGGTTTTATAGTTTGTTAGCCCCGAACATTAACAAATTCGTCAGGGCGACGTTTAGTCTACCTGCAACATTCATCACCACGTTGAATAGTGAGTAGTTCCACTCACATTTCAGAGAGTATCCTTCAAATTCTTAGCCCGCTATGCAACCGATTCAACACATGCATTCATTTCATTATTGTGTTTGAAAAACGTCAACCGCGACGATCCATCACACTAGACGTATTTACTTACACTTTTATTCAAGACATAGTTATGATGAACAGGAAACACTGTTCTATCACTTAACTGCCAGTTTAAGAGTGACAAACTCTGAGAAGATGCACTCAGAATTTAACCCAGTGTCCTTTGAATATTCTTTGTTCATCTCAATCGCGTTGACAAACATTTGGAAACACCGAAAACGTGCTTGTTTGCTACGCGTTTCTTCTCATTTTATAAGTGTCGACAAGCAGTATAAATTGCCGACAGCTTTTGTGTCTCAAAATAAAGTTGAACTTGAATTGCAACTAGGTGAACACATGGCAGCTTATGAACAAATTGATCAACTAGTCATTTTTTTATCCGTAGTATTTGTAGTCAGCATAGCAACATGTAATTAACTACACTATAGTGTTACCACATAGCAGTGTACCGTTCGCCATTTATCAAATACCAAATATTATTTCCCTAACTCATTAAGGTCTGTTTTTTTCATGCTTTCATCATTTTCGATGTCGTTGTCAGAACCCAAAACCACCTGTTCACAACGAACACAATAATGTAGAGTTAGTTGTTGTATTCGCTTCTATTGTTCTTATTTTCATTCTACCCTCGTTAACTTTGGAACACAGTGTTTGCGTTGTTAAATGATACTAACGGAGTTAAGACGATTGATATCAAGACATTTTCAGAAGAAAATTCATAGAATAAAAAGCATTACAGAACCCCTCACTGATAAACGGCTAGCCTTGTCGCGGTCTGTTTACATCAGAAAGTTGGCTTAATGAGAGGATCCTTATCTCACAGCTCAAGAGACAAGCCAGCTTCTACTTCTAATTGTCAGTTCAATTCGAACTAACATGCTTACAAGGAGGTTGTTTAGTTACGTAGTTTTTATTACATTTCCCGTTAAATAAAACATTTCGCAGCAAGTAAGTTTTGCAAACTAGTCACTGTGCCATAACGCCAAATATTTCAGTAGACGGTGCTTGATTGATTAGAAAGCTGCATTGCCTCACTCCGTCTTTTGAGGCTTCAAGTTAGTGACATGTGTGGACGTTCATTCAGATACGTCTGTCGCATGCTGAACTACCAAACTGTAAAAACTCAAGATAGAAGTATTGACGATACTAATCAATGTCAAATTATCGAGAAAACAACAGTATTTACGATTGCTATTAAACCACAAACGTTCTCGCGTTTTAATTGGCCAGTTCGTTGCTGTGTGTTTCTACGACTTTGCATCTAGCATCTCGATTGTTTGAAACAGATACGCAATCAACAGCAGCTGATTGCCGCTGATGATTGGTTGGTGCCGATGTGACCATAATTCCTTCCGTAGTAGCTTGTGCGCAAAAATTGGTTAGCTGAACTTCCCCTAGTCAAGAAACTGTTCCAGTCCAATCTCATTACAGTGTCTAATGTAGGGTAGTTAGGCGGATGGGATGATTTAGGTGAGACCCACTTGTGAAAAACCAAGGCTTCGGTTGGATTCAAACCAGCGGCAGAAACAGTATGCCTGAACGCGGCAAGTGCCCTACCAGCTGAACTACGAAGCCACGTCAGGAGCTCGGAAGTTTCAAAATGGATTACGGTTACCCAGCCTCCTCACCGTCTTACGTAAAATCTACCATATGATTCACGGAACTGACTGCTCTGACAGGATTTTTCGAACAGTTCACGCTATAACCTACCAACGCCATTGTTGAGTTTTAAAACTGGTAAACGTGATAATTTCCGTACGAACAAGCAGTTTTGTGAGTTCGGGAAACAGGTAACCATGAATTAATAACGCGTTTCCTCACTAACTATTGGTCAGCCTTTGTTGAGATTGATCGATCATGTGAGCGCATATTCGATTAACCGTTGTTTCAGTTTGAACGACCACTACGTGCATGTGGACATTGGCTCTGTTGAGGTCATGGCTAATGAGCCACAGTCCATGATGTCATCTGAGAATACCTCCATACAGCCGTCTACAACCACCAGCGGCTATGCTGACAATGGTACTTCTAGCCTTGCCTTCGAATCTACTTCCCAGTGTTCCGCGAACGAGGTGGGCGACGTCAAGTACAAATATTTCTATCATCGCTTGTATAAATGTTTGTGTTATCTGGAGGCGGAAAATCGTAAGTTATTACTGGCGATACAGCAAAAGATCCGAGTGACTGGTGAACCCAAGCGACTAGATGAACTGTTAGACGAATTCGCATTCAAAGTGGCCAGTAAAAAAGACGCATACGAAAAATCACTTACTGCTCAAGCTACAACTGAGGGACAGCAAGCATATATGGCCAAAAGGTGGAAGATGCGCTACCTGAACTTACTCGGTATCGCATCACTTTTCGAGTCAAAGTTTAGAAAAGTTTTGCCAGAAGAAGACAAAAAGGATGGTCAAGATCTACTGGCATCCCCATCAGGTACAAATGACCATCAGAATGATGAGGGTTTCTTTTTTGACGAGGTTCTTTCTGTTCCATGGGATTCACATGCCACCCTAGAGACAAAACTACAAAATGTAGTGGACGATATTGACTGTGAAGTGAACGACAGTAAAAGACTTTCATCATCTTACGAATTTGATGATTTTACCATTTTCATATCAAGTGTTTTCATCCAAGATTTGTTGGCCAACCATAACTTACACGCAGAAGAAATCAAGCGTCAAAATGAAATTAAAAGTCGGCTGTTTCACGTACTAAAAAAGACAAAAGAGCAGAGAAATCAGCTGAAGAAATACGTGACTGATCAGGAAATAGAAATACAGTTGCTTGAAAAAAATATACAAGACACAGAAGCCCTTATGTTGCTAACTAAACAAGGCCATACACCTATTGGTACACGTCAACGTAGTCGTTCGACACGTCGTAAAGATTCTGATAAGGCTCCGAGTCCTAGCAGTACACCTATTTTACAGGTACGTGAAGCCTCTCAGGAACCTTGTTTGGCGGAACGCAGAGAAGTGGAGAAGTTACAAGCAGAAGTGAAACTATTGGAATTTCGAAAACTTGAGCTGGAAGGTATGCTCAGGGAAGAGGAGCAACAGAGACGTATACTGTCCAAACGTTTACAAGACCTTGTTGGCACTATTCATGTAAGTTGTCGCATAAAACCCCACCCAAACAACTATTTGCAAATTGTTTCGGACGACAAACTACTATGCCCCAAATCTCTCCCGCTGATCACGAATGCAGGGAAGTTGGACAACGGTGGGCCGAGTCTGAGTGTTGATCAAATGCGATGTTTCATTTTTGAAAAGGTGCTTGGACCGGGTACAGGTCATCACGAAATTTTCAAGAAAATTGCTCAGCCTCTCAGTCAATGCTTAAATGGACAGAACATGTGTGTCATGACTTATGGACCTAGAAAGAGCGGGAAATCATTTACCATGTTTGGTAGTTCAGTGCACGGTCAAAAAGTGGGCGACAGTGTAGAAGCAATTCGGGGCATAGCACAGGATGTTGTACATCAACTGATCTCATTAATCAGACAGCGTACAGCCTGGACATACACAGTTCATGTACAAGCCATGTACGTAAATGATGCAAAGGTTGTTGATCTGCTTAAAGACATCCACTGCGTTACCACCAAACCACCCAATACTTGCGTCACTGAAGATATTCCCAGTATATGTTCAACTATGCGATCTTTTGAACTGACAGGCGGATTGGATTTTGACAATTTTGTACATGAGGTGCGGGATCGAGAGAATAGCACAAAAGGTTCACAACCAGCGCATTTATTGATTCAGCTAATTATCAGAGGAATACAAAAGTGTGATAAAAACACACCAGTCCAGTCCACTCTGTTATTGGCCGAATTGGCCAGTTGGGAAAAGAGGACAAACACAGATGAGTTTGATATGGTATCAACAAAAGCCACACCCATGGCTTCCGAATCAAATTCACATAGCAGTGAAGTTAACACACCAGTTGTAGGTAAATCGAACGGTGGAGTGAACCAATCACTGCTGGCATTGTCACGAGTGTTCACTGCGTTGCGTAAACGTAAGATGCCCACTTTTAAGGATACACCACTTACTCAGTTGTTTAGCCCTGTATTGACAGGTGAATCGAAATGTTTCCTCATTATTACCATCAATTCAGACCCCAATGAATTTACATCCACTTTGGCCAGTCTACAATTTGCACAGAATGCAATGCAAGCAACACCGAAACTTGTAACAGATCAACGATTGAAGCGTGTCACCTCAGTCTGTTTGGAGCAGAACAGCTGTCAAGCAGGATAAGTTATCCAATCTGTGTGTTCGGATTCTATAAGGAAGAAGTGGCCGTTTTCTAAATGTACAGGTCTTGCATTTAAATAGAAGAAGGCATCTCACTTTCGAAAATTTGTGGAAGAATTAGTTTTGATGTAATTATCTCATTATCTGATCATCCAGCACCTCATCAATCAGGTAGAGAACAGACAGTTATGAGTACTGCTTTATAGTACTAATTATCCAGTCAACAGGCCGACAATTCAACCAGGCTTTTAAGGTATGTGGAAATTTGTGGGAACTTGCATTTTGATCAGAGGCATGAGATGATTTGCCTCAAAGTTATCTGTTGCAGAGTGATCCGCTATTTAAAACTCCTCACTCCCCTCTTCGTGTTTCATGCATGCAAACGTCACTTTCATAATAGTGGCGTTTTTACGGTCATTTTATTAATTTGGACGAGCAGCACCAAAGGCATAATTAGCGTTACAGTAGAAAGCAAACGTAGTAAGATCTAGATTCTTTCAAAACAACCGAACAGTTTGTGTTTATAAATCCAAAACCGTGAAAGGTGATTGGCGAATGTCCAGAGAAGAGATATGCTTTAGCTTACTGTAGCCGTATATTTTACATATGAGAAGCCAGCGCCTGTCAGCTAGTTGCATACTGGCTTATGTTAAGAACAGATATCACGATAAGCTGAAGTGAATACACTTCGGGGAGTTCTGAGTTAATCAGTTGCAACAAAATATCGCTGTACACATTTGCACTCTAAGGAAGTGACCACATAATGTTAGTTTAATAGAGGTGGGTGATAAAGGAAATCCATTACCCTAGTTTCTACAATGACCGCTCCAGCAACGACCACTTTCTTAGCATATCCTTTCAGATTCGTCACCAGTGTTCAAGTTTGCTCACGTTCTCTGTTTTATGAAGCTCGAACGTCGCCGTCCTGTTTCGAGTCCCCCAAACCTTGTGTGTACTATCGGAGTGATCGTCGATCCAGGGAAGTGTACATACTAGCACACACTGGATACTTCAGCTAACCTATTGCCGTCTAGTCCGGCCCAAATCTCGGTGCGGCCCTGGTCCAGAGTTGTGGTTTGGGGCGAAATGAAAACTGTTATGGTCCCATCTCATTAGGCCTGATTAAAGAATGAACCGAACAGCCCTTTGGTCTGTTATGACAACGCGGAATGTGGGCAGTTTGAACAAAGTTCAGACGGATCTAGAAGGGTCTGATAACGACATGCTGTTGTTAATGTTACCACCAGGGTACATGTTTTATAAGTATCTTCTTTTTGGTAAATTCGACTATTCAACTATTTACTTCACACCACTTACACACTGCCCTCTGGATGTCAACAATGATGGGTGCATTGGAAATGTTGGAAAGTACTTCGGGAATAATAGTAACGGGGAACAGGAAACAACAGTAAATGAAAACATCACAATTTCGAGGAATGACTACCTGGTTGACAACTGATGATCCTCATCAGGTGTCTTAACAACATTTGAGTGCGACACCGAGCGCTGTTTGCTTTATCTGCTTCATTCTATCAACCCCATACGAAACGTTTAAGGTCACTAGGTTGGTTTGTTTTCAACTTTTAAATAAGCCAATAATATATATCAACTACTACAAGGCTACTTAATCTGACCGTGTTACTTCTACTTTACTAGGTGAGGATTTTGCTATAAAAATACGGCATACTTGTTTAAACAACGTTTTGTTCCGTCACAAATGAGCGATATTGTATCTCAAACAGCCATCCTGTTGCATTTTTCATTATCTCTCTACACGACTGATGTGCCACCACCTAAGCCGATCAAACATTTCAACCAAGTTGAAGACGTTGTTTCGGTGCGTTTGTTTATGATGTACTTAAGATTTTGCTACCGCAGTAAGGTTTGTCCTGTTTGAACGAGTGTTCAATGGACTGTAACCTTTCCACGATTACCCCAGAGTGTATGGACGTTTTGGTGTCATTTGTAGATGACAACCGTCGTTGGCAATTCATGGATCATTGCGTGAAATTACGTTAATATGATCTGTCTATTCGAAGAATACAATCTTTCGAATAGTTGGGTTTCACTACACTCCATCACATTCACTAGTCAGTTGACGTTGGTGGTGATATCACCTAAGTCGCGGACTCAATTTTTATGGGCTCATTTACAAGCAGGCTCGTATGTTACCGCGCATTCTTAAACTTACTACAGCCTACATGCTCCCTCATTGGCTGTTGTTTATCAGTAGTTTTTCTCGGACATTAAAGTAAAGAGTGCAAGCCAGTGATCAGATCCCTAACACTCGTAGCTCAGTGCAGTGTGCGTTTCATGTAACTACAATTGAACAGAAATGGACAAGAATATTTATTGTCAGTCAGCGGACACAGATCTGGCGGGAAAATAGCATGATTCTCATTCACAACATGCTGCACGTTTTTGTGTGCACCAGCTGAATATTCACCTGTCCAGAAAGTAGCAGCTAAACTGTTATTGCTACTTCTGCTTACGTCCCGGTATCGATTGAGTGTTTGCTCATAAGTGAATACCAGTAATTCATCCAGTCCCACATCTGCTTGACCTAACAGTTTTATCCCGTTTATTGTGCTGATCGATGAAGACTAACGTTTAGTGACAGTGCGGTTTAGCAGGTGGAGTGAAGTGTCACGATTTAGTCCTTGAAAGTTAGTTGGACGAATACGCTTGAAAGGACTCACTAATGAGCGACACAACGATGGAAAAAGCAGTCTCATATTGTAAGGCAATGGTGGTGTAGATTCTGGCCAGAATCTATAGAAGTTGTGTTCGGATCACTCCAACTGAAACTGATAGTTGGATGGCAGAACGTTGACTGGAGGGTCGAACCACCGCAGGCCGCGACCCTACCGCTCGACTAACCGACCGTTGTTGGCCGAGTGCACAATGCCAATCTCAACTGATCCCCATACCCATACCCCATTGGTCAAACTATCGTACTGTAGGTCTGACACATATATACTCCTGTATTGATTATATTAATTACTGGCCGAACGTTTCTTACATTATTACACGTAACTAACCCTGCTCCAACACTATGAACTTCTTTGTACTCGCCCTTTGTTTGTTTTGTACCGCCGCATTGAACTGTTTACGCTACCGTGTTATTGGTTGGTTTGGTGAGTTTTCTTCCTGCATTAGATACCGAGGTAAAATAGCG
>LUCH01003190.1:0-36049 GCA_013368495.1 Paragonimus heterotremus | reverse complement strand
CTTATTTGTGTACAGAACCAGTTTTATCTGAGTAAACCTTCAACATTCCGTCTTGTTCTACCCTGAATCAAGAGGTTTACAACCGCCCCGATAGACTGTGTATAGCCGTGAATCCTGACAAATTCTACAGGTGGTTCAGCAAATTTTCCACAATTTAGCAGACTGAAAGATGTGTGTTGATTTACCTGCACCACACAGTCAATGGGTTTCAGTTCAGTGACATACTGCAAGACCACCTACTGGTTATACGTTGCTCACCAAAAATAACATCATTAGGGATACGGTGAACGGGCAGGCTGCTCAATGATACATTTGTTTGTTTTATGTGAAAATTTAATCTTAAGTGAATGAGTGAAAATTCTCTCAAGGTGACACAAGCAATTGACAGTTAGTAACAAATGCCGTTTGGAATTTTTCCAAAATCGATAGAGAGGTTAGTAGCTCATTTTCGCTTGTAGTCGAATTTGGCTAAGTGATATCGACTGATCGTAACTATTTAGTTTGTTCACAAGTGTGAATTTGTACCTATGGTCAATGTGAACTGAACGCTGGAAACCACAAGTGTTTTCTTGAACAAGCTTGAAAGTTTATAAACCTTGTTGAAATAGCACTCATCCTGTGTACTCAAATCTATTCCGAACTTCATTCACTTCTCTAACAAGATCCATGTATATGGGTTGTGGCATGCCTACATTCAAGTGCGTAAGTATTCAGTGACCCGATACCTAGCCAAAATTTTAGTGAATACTGAACTCGTTTCAGTAGGGTATAGTGAGGAAGATTACGTGTGTAAAGAAGTAAATATTGTTGTTTCTTCTGCACGTCAACGTATCCGAAATCATGGGGTCCAACGTTCATTTCAATCATTACAATTCATACTTGCTAATATTTGTGAACATGTAACTGTAATAACACCCAAATTAAGACCTCTTGTAAGGCATAAAAAGAGTTCTCCATTTAACTTAATCAGTCAACAAAGTGTAACGTGTGTTGTGTTTTTCAAGGAAGCATAAAAAAATAGATACCACATAACTTTGAATCAGTATAAGTGAAGTGAAATTCAGTGGCTCCCACTATGGTGAGAGCCACCAATGTCTCAAAGTTAACCCACTTCAAAAATTTCAACTAGCAACTGTCACACCGGACCATTCAACCAAAGAAATCATCCCCAAAACAAGGAGACTATTCCCTGCGAAGTAAGCATCAAAATAGAGCAGTTTTGGTTCCGTAGCATACTGTGAAATTTTGGTGTTACCAGGGGAATTTAATGTAAAGTGGGGTGGCTAAATTTTCGCTTTGACAAGCGCAGAATGCGGTCTGCAGCACTATAGATAAATTTTGAAGATCGCCACTTTTTACCTCGTAACATTCGAAATCGGCAGCCATTTTACTCACCAATGCTTATTAATGGATACATGTTTTGATAAACTTACATCCAAACAATCTATCAACCCAAACGCCCAACCTGCTGAATATTTTCCTATAAGAATGTGTTACTGGTAAGTAGTGTGGAATGATCGATCAATTATTATGCGATCCGTTTGTGAAATATCCGTGTTTCGTTAGAATTCAAAACGGCGGTAAAAAAAAGGTGCATGCGTTTTCACCTGACTTTTATCTGTCAAGGTAGAAAGTCAAGCTAAAAGTATGAAACTCCCATATTACGACTGTGTTACTGTGAGATTTATTTAATATCAAACGAAGTTTCGCCAAGAACGAAAAATGCCAACTGTTCCATGATTGAGTACGTTGGTACGCCATACCTGTTCTGTTTGGCTTGGTTATTAAACCTCAATGAAGTGGTTTTAACAAAATAATCGAATTATAATAAAAATATTTCCGGTTCTACTTGTCGTTTATGAAGGAGTTTGACGAGCAATCCACGGTCATCTTTGAGCATCATTCCGGAAACCCGTGACTTTCTCTGTTTCCAAATCAATCCCGTAATGAGCTACTAAATCTCCAGTGATCATACTCCAAGTTTTATGCCATGGACTAAAAGTGGCAACAGTGACTCCTTCTCCGTGTTTAGGTCAAGTATATTTAGGTGGATATAATATCTGGTTTAGACAGTGTGAAAACCCTGTTTAAACTGGTTTAGATAAAAACTAACGATGTGACGAACAACTGTTTTCGATAATTCTTTCTTAGGTCAATACAATTACAGAGGTTTCATCAAGACGTCATGAGACAAAGCGCAAAGAAACAAGAAGTGATTGTTAACTAATAACACTAAAGGCTAATACGCACACAATAATTAGTTAGGTCCAGATCGAACGGTGACAGGATGTTACGTCGCACAGTCAGGGTCAAATGTTTGTGTGTGTTTAGACTAGATGGGTTGAATAGCTAATAACATCGGATGAGAGTCGATTTCTCATCTCAGTTGATGCATCACGGTTCACACCTCATGATAGTCCACAAATATGAAATATCCTCTAGGGTCACAGTACGTATTATACGAACCTCTGTTCATAAATATTCCATTCTACTCAGACTAGGCACAACATTCAGTAAACCTGTAGAGCTGTTCGAGCATTATTCAGATTTGTAAACTGTGCTTCGGGAATATGTAACCAATTTGTTTTAAACCTTGCTAATAAACAGGTCAACTTATCCACGACCACATGTTATCCAAATAATCGTTCATATAATGCGTCTTGTAACGGTCACACACGAACAACGTTTAGTCAAACATCGTTACTTAGGGTTGTTAAGGAAAAGATAATGTTATCTAATTTATTAACATATTCGAATGTAAAACAGTTCGTTCCCTTCAGAAGTTTGAACAACACCGTTAGAACACGCAAACTGGTGGATGCAAGCATTTCGTATTGACTCATCAGTACCAAATTCACAATAACATGAAACGGTTTTTTATATCGAACAGTTAGGGTTGGATGGGATGGACAGTCGATTGTTGGGTTAGGAAAGGTCACTAAGTCCACGGCACAGTCAAGTTCACGAACAATTGTTTTTTGAACACACGGGGCCGGCTTCAGTCGACTGATTGCGACAGCTTCAGCAAACCGCAAGAATCTTGAACTGGGATGACGTAATAAGATGTGTGCCAGCGCACACTCCATAATCAGCCCAAAGACTCAGATGTATCAACAAAACCGAGACCAGAATGATGTACTGTGGAATACGGAGCTATCAACTTAAACAACGTTTGAATCAAGACGAAATTGAAAAAGGTCCAATCAACAAGTCATCCTGCGCGCTTTAAGATGCAATATACGAATTAACTTGTCAAAGTTTAGGTGAATAGCAGCAGGAAACTCACTGGGTTTTGCGATTTATGGATATTTGTGAGAGATCTGCTGCATATTATTGTCGGATCCCTCATCGAAGGTGGACTTTGAATTGTGCGGTCGTTACACATGCATAGTGAGGGGTGGCTACACAAAATGGTACATAGGAGTCGGGATGATAATCAAAGGGCTTTACAACGGGGTTGAGGAATGGGCGTTACATTTCGAATACAGTGTGGGAGTGAAGTTGATCTGAGTGCAGGGTAAACGGAGGGCTAGCTCAATGCCGCAGGGCGCGTGCCCAGGCTGAGGATTGGGAAACGGCCTTCCACGTGGGGGGTAGCTGCGAAATAAACGGGTTTCTCCCGGTAAATAAGCAGTCGCGGACAACGAACGGCAACACTACCTTGGCGTGGTAAATTCACAGTTGGCAACCGAATCCCCCAGAAAATGCCACATAAGCTCTTCGACGCTACCATGACATGGTCTATATTATCCCGTAACAGAAGAGTCCCAGGTGGCCTAACGGGAGCATATGAGGTCCCGGGCAACATGTTCTCCGTCTGGGATGCTATCCGTATGGCGTACTGCTATTCTCAATCTCCATCAACCATGGGCAATCCCCGAAAAAGGTGTAAGAATCAATTCGGTAATCACCCGGTATCCTGGGTAGCTGAACCCCTTCCGAAGGGGGTATAAACCGATTTGGTCCCCGACCCTCGGTAAGGGGAGGCATGTGTTTCAACAGACCTGTTGGTTGTGAAATTCCTGGCTGAACAGATCTGCCACATTAGATCCACCTTCATTGATGAATCTTTCAGCGATCGCGCTGCTTCTGTTGCAGCCGATTGCAGGGTGCAGTGAACATCCAGAAAGCATCGACTCCATCCGAATGGTGTATGAACCGAACCACCATTGATCAATGGCCCCCATTGAATTGCGAACTTCTTGATTTTCCCGGTAGCCTTGTGGGTTAGGTTCCTTTTGAACTAAAGGCTCGGAGTAGGACCTTTAACGCCAACTCCCTTATTCGGCCTAGGCAACCGAGGAGAATACTGTCCTCATAGTTACGAACTTACGTACATTACGTATTTACGTGCATTAATTATGAGTTTCGTCACGTCTTCCTTTCGAAACTATTTGGCCTGACTTCGGCGGCGAGTTTCATCACCATGTTAAAGTTTACCGCAACAAACCAATTTGTCTCGGTCCCCCCTCTTTTGTCAGGCAACTCTTTACTTCGTGACCCACCGGCCTTATTTTCGCACACACACACACACACACACACACACACACACACACACCATAGACTTACCTTATTCGCTGCTGGCGACAGAAATCATAGCAAGAATGATGATGCGTCAAACACTAAGGCTTCTTTGCTTGAGGGGCGCAAGCCCCTACTCTTCCTCCGAACACCATTTAAGCTTGCTACTTTTAGTGTTCAAACAGATGCAGAAAGGTCAGCAGGCAGCCCTTGTATGTACCTTGGAGACCTTGGTCATCCGTATCTGATATCTTGCTAAAACACGGCTTCAGGATTCTCGCTCAGTGCTACAACTTCAATCTCCGTCAGTCACCTAACTATAAGAAGTACAATGTGCGCTTGTTGTGAGATGCTGCGGTTCAGGCCACTGACCAGACCGGTGTTGAAACCGTCATGAGCGCATAGGCCTCTGTGCTGTCAGACTCGAAGGTATGGTTAGATCGTTGAGAGGCGTCCATCGCAAACACTGTTTGTTTGTTGTTTCCGCGTATGCCCTCACAGACTGTAGTCCAGAAGCTGTCAAGAATGTTTTTTATCACCAGCTCACTAACCTACTACACACCGCAAGGCGAACGAACATGGTGGTACTGGTTGGAGACTTGAACACTCAAGTAAACAGGCTAAGCGCTGAAGAGCGTGACTTAGGTTACCTGCGCTCATGCGGTACTTGTCAGACGAACAACGGTGAGCGTGTGGCGGGCCTCTGTGCTAATGACGGTCTGTTTCTGGCAAGTACTAACTTCCGGCATTCTAGGCGTCAACACATTATCTGACGATCTCCACCATCGAGTCATTCGTGGACAGAGATTGACCACATGGCTATCAGCTATCGATGGCGTGGTTAATTCCCATATTGCAAGTAATCTGACTAACCTTTTGGTGGGATGCCACTTCGCCGTCAACCACAAACTGACGTGTCTAAACTAGCTGGGCCACAGACGCTTTGCGCTTACCGGTGTGCGTCTGTTTCTAGTCCAGCTACCTACCCACCAGACGACATTGAAACAGGATGAGTAAATATATGGCGGGCAATGCATAAGTGAGGTACTGTCTCATGTGGCACTGCTACTCGTTCAGCTGCCAACTACTGGATTTCCATGCGATCACTGAAACTTCTAGACGCTCGCCGGAATATTCCATCCAGCAGTGAGTGAGGGACTCACAAGGTCTAGTGGACATAGCGCGCTTTCGAGATGGAACAAGCCGCTGCTACCAAGAACTCTCAAAAACTTTCTCATCTCATCGCAGCAGCTGATAGCAGGAAGCTAGGCTTCAACGAAGTAATCTGCGAAACCAGTTGTGAATCTGTTCACAGCTTGCAACGACGCTTAGGATGCTGGGTTGAACACTTCCAACAACAGTTCAACTGACCACCCGCGCCACTGACTAAGCCCTCGGGTTATGTCTGCGCTCACTGATCTGTTGACGTTTCTCCCCCTTCAGAAACAGAAGTCTCTGTCGACCTCAACTTTCTGAAAAGTCACAAAGCACGCGACTCAGACAAACTGTTCTCTGCCCTCATTGTAATCGAAACTCCAGTCTTATTAATAGAACTGACGGCTGAAAGGCCGAGTGTGTAGTGACACCATAAGAGCAGTCCTATTATGCTGATCTGTTCGAAGGATGGATGTTTATAGAATTTTCATCTTCTACCAATGGTGTATCCAAAGCAATAGCGGCGCGTGATGGGAGCACCGTTTCAACAATGACGAAGTTCACCGACGCGTCTTCTGAACGGACAAGTTCTGTCGACCCTTGAGCGTAGTAATTTCGTCTCACAGGCTTCGTTGATTCGGCCATATCTTGCAAATGCCAACTCTCCGCCTGCTACATCGTACCTTATTTGTGAGTGCGTTGTGCTGGAAACGGCAGCCTAGTAGTCGGCGCATGAGTTGGGTTCGGTGTGTGAAGTCATTGACACTGAAGCTTTTCTTAGCAAGACGCTCTTAGCTACCCGGCTGGGATCCAAAGGATACTGAACATCTTTGGCTGAAGACGCAATCTGATATGGTGAAGAACAGAGGAAAACAGCACTCGTGTTGCGACTCAATACGGATCGTCGTAGCTTCTTCTCCTTTATCCGTCCCCTTCACTCTTTAAAATGCTTTCTTTTCTCACATTTTGACACGTTTGCCACTCCTTGTGGGCTTTTACGTGTTATATATATATATATATATATATATATATATATATATTCATGGAACGCGCCATCTGCTGCGTACGAATAAATAAACCCAACTAATTCTTTGAAACATTTGTGAACGTACGGCCGTACATTTAATGCAGTGAACAACACGGAAGCCTTAACCGTCTTAAGGGGATATAGTATAAAGATGAACAGTCTGTTTATAGTACCTGCGAACTGGGAGAAGAATGTACATGGCAGATTATCGAAGTAATCTGGGGAAAACAGGAAAACGATTTATCAAGACCTCGTGTTTTCCACATACAAAGGCGTAAGTGACACTTGTTTCACTCTTGGATTACTGTTATGGACAAACGAGTGTTCGTGTTTGTTGTATCGTTAGGAAATGTGACATTCATGTCCACTAACCGCGCAGACAATTACTATCTATCGCGTTCTTCGCTTACAGCAGTAGGCGGTGAATGATACACAACTTACTCCTGTCCCTTGGGGTGTGTCTGTATGATTTAGCGCGAAGCAAACGTTTTACAATGTCTTAATGGATTTTCTATTGACTGTTGTGGCAAGTACGTTCTTTAACCTGCTGTAAGTAGTCTTCTAAGCGCTAGTGTCATTGAAAACCGATGACAATCAGGCAGTGCTGACTGCTTGTTGATGTACATTAATTAATGGTGTCCAAATTTCAAGATTTGTATGGGGTACATTTGGATGGTTGCACCTCTAGGAAACAGCTATTCACTGAAACTGGCGTTGGTAATTTCATTAGCTGCAGTATGTATATGGTAGGCACTCGGAATAAGACATCCTAGGAAGAAGGAAATTACTTGGTTTAAAAACGAAAATGGTTAAAGGAACTAAATCTAGTTATGACACCTTTTGTTGCCAAAAGCAAACATACAACGTCACGCTTCTTGCAAACGCACGGCATAATTAGGAAGTGAGACAGCCTTCTTGCAGATCTCGCAGCTCTGTAGAGGTAGGCGTGCTCACTTTACAGAAAACGCAGAAAAACGACAACAACCACACAATTAAATTCGACTGGCCAACATATATCTTAGTGGCTACAACATATACACGAGGAGTATGAGACTTTAAACTGCTGGTAAATGGTTTTACTTCTGTGTCAAATTATATTCACCTGTTAACCGTAGAACATGAAGAAGTATATGTGACTCTGAAGATTTTTACACAATCTGAATTCGATTCATGAAAAATATGGAACATATTGGGGTACTCTTCTTCAACATTGCAATTTCAGTTATACTGTCCTGTGTACATCAGATTGAACTTGTTACGTAGTTGTTAGTTAGAAACTGGTAGAATGGAGTATCAGACCGTCTGTGACAGCAACGGGATTAAAACTAGATTCAGGAACCTCCCAGTAACGACCGGTTACAGTCCACCTGATTTGCAAACTCTAAGTTGTCTCACAAAAACGTGAGTGCACCTAAATTCCCGGCTATGAAAGGGATATGCAGTAGTAATTCGCTATGACAGAAAGGGAACTCAAGCACAGGGATTCGTTTCGAAAGAGGGCAACGAAGAAGTCTTTGAAAACACAAGAGTCGTAATCTTTTCTCAAAGATAATTAGTATTTCCTATTGCTCACCAGCAAGATGATAGTACACTGTAGAATCTTTCGTAGGCTAAATATATACTGGAATACACTTTTGGTTAACAACACATAATACTGTGGTATGGTACGAATTGCTGCAGTAGCCTTTTAAGCTGCCGGAGCTAAATATGTGCCACTGGTTCTCCCTAGACAGCTTGTTGCGAATGGTTGTTAGTTTACAACCAGTAACTTTGAACTAGCAGAAAACGTTACAGAAATCCCTAAAAACAGGCCTCATCTACTCGCAGCGCCCAATCGTCTCTAAGACTGCTGAATTTAAACTTGAACCAAATATGTTTTGTTTGTGCAGGTCACTTCTATCACCTTCCGCATAAGAATTTTATTTTCCTCGAGAGCGTTTGAGACTGTGTCTGATAGAATCTCTCGAGGTGACCAAGAAGTGTACTGACGAAAAATTACACACCTGTAGTCACTTTAAATGTGTCCGAAACCAGCCAGTCCATCACAGTCTCATATTATTTTTACGCGATATACCGAGTTTTGTGGTTTGTCCCAAATAAGTCAAAGGTTACTTCTATCATTTGAGAAAGATCCTGCCATGGTAAATTTTGTTCAAGGCAAATCCGTTAACTGTATCACGCTGTTTAAACTCCCAAGTCGTCTTGTTTTTACAGTAGCAACTTAACAGTACACAACAGTGATTCAGTTAACGCGAGGACGAAGAACCCAAAAACGAGGTTATTCTGTACTTTGCTTTCAAAGGGTAGATTGCAGTAGATTACAAAAATGAGGAAGGCGAAAATATATTGGTACTGTGACCTGATATTCACCGATCACCTATATATTGTGGTAAGCTTATGTAAGAGACTGCATAGTTTGAACTGATTTATTTAATTGCGGACAGTTGATTTATTACACAGTCGCTCCTACCTGTTATTCATTTGGTAGTAGAAACCAGTGCCCTTATGTCTATTGATAAAACCCTAGCACACTAGGTGGCTTCCAGTAAGGAAAAACGCATGTATCTTACGAGCTCTTGCATAGAATACTGGTCATCATAAATCCAACTGTCACGAATGAATTCGTGACCAGTCATTTCAGAGCAGCTTCAGGGATTCTAGTCGTATCATAATGAAGGTCTTGGCAACTAGACAAACATGTGTTTGATTGTTTAGTATTCTGTTGCTTTGTTAGTCAACAACAACAAATCTTCTACATGTGCTGAGAACCAGTAGAAATGATCAGTCATCGGTCGTTCACAGCTAGTCTGAGTCACTCTATTCTACCCTCAATTTAACTGAAGGCCGAACGACGTACGTGATATCAGGATAGAGATGTCTTTGATCACGTATACTAATCTCGTGATGAAGGTCAGTCGAACATGAGATAAAGCATGAAGTCAGCAAAACTATCAGCTCCTAAAGAGAAGTATCTATTTTGCTACAACATACCATATAATATGTCTGACTTACGAATATTAACCAGTTTGTTGGAATATTTCATAGAACAAATTACTGTCTATGTATTGTCATTTTTGAAGCAACAGCCTCATATATACTGTCACCTCAGTAATGACCTCGACAACAGAGGGTGAATTGATGCATATGTCATCCGATGCCTATTGTTAAACACTTCACTATGACCAATTCCAACCCGTTTGGGCTCATCTGATAAGGGCGATTTTCAAACGGAACTCTGAAATGACAAACTTGTATGATAAATTGCTGTTGTACACGTATGGCAACAAGTCCCGTGGGTAGTAGCTGAGGCAGTTCATGGGAAGTTTTCTATTTTCTAGACAAAATCAGTTTATGTCACGTCCAACTTATCGTGGCAATTACCGAGAAGGTGGTAGTTTGTACTAATTTGCTGGTTTGTGAACGACGTGAAGACTAAAAGCATTGCTTTTTTCTCTGAACACTCACTGGACAAGTTGCAGTGAGTTAATCCATGCTGTATAGTCTTATCCCAACTGAGAAAACTGAATTCGAAAACGACCCACAGAACAACAAATAAAGTTGAATTAGACAGATAAAGTGACATTACTTTCGCATGACAATTCGATCAACTTTGTAGCTGTATACATAAGTTGAAATGTGGTGTAGTAAAGCTTTGCTGAAGCAATAATACGATCAACTCTCACGAGAACATTCACAATAGTTAATTAGGTTGAGTGGCTTTCCGCAAAACTAGGCGGGTTGTTGATAAACGTAATTTAATTTAAACTCGGTTTAAAACAATGGGTTCCTTATATCAAATTAGTCGAAAAACGGAGAAGGCATACATCTCGAAATGTTAACATTTCGATTTACTCTTGTCGATCGTCAACGTAGAACCATCAAATTTTATACAGACTATACACAGCAACAACGTTTGAATGAACCAACCACAGTTTTGACCATTCGCACCCTAATAGACGACATCAATTTTTGTTTGACGTTGGAAGCAAAGTTTTGCTGTTCCGTTTGGTAAACCTACCAATTGACATCACACGTAAACTAACGAAAGTTGTATGGCAAACTTAGACGTACCTCAGATACTGTTTTATACAGTTTCAGCATATTGGCATACAATAGTTAAGTTGAGATTTTTAAGAGGTAGATGACTTCCATAACCACCTTTTGCTCATAACCCCGATCTTTTCCTTTTTCTCGTGATTGTTTGTAAGTTCCGCAAAAGTACCACTCCTAGTAAGCTGTCACCGTCAAAGATGCTGAAAGTGACGGAATGTTTCAAACGGAATACTAGAAGCAAAACCACATAGGCTGTTAGTTGACATGGTGATCTACAACGGAAAACGTTTTCTGCTCTTAGATTACTGCCGCTTCAAACGATGCGTTGTGATGTCCACTAGCAAGTTGGAGCAACTGTCTGTTGTCAGCCAGGCTGAATGTTTGAAAGTTTCGATAATTTTAATTAAACCTCTGTTAGTAGTTATGTGCTGCCGTTTGTTTGGTTCAAAACTTTCACTTATTGTAGGCACTTGAATTCATTTATGACCACGTAGCAATGGACTCAGGTAATTGGCCCACATCGGCCACCTGACAACTATAGCAGAATCGACAACTACATCGGATTTGACACGAAAGTATCTGTTCACTTATAAAGCTGGTTCACTAGTGCATGAGGTTGTACAACAGATTGGGAGGTATCACGAGTATATGAATTACTGTTTTTCTTTTGGTAGCGGTGTAAAATGTGTCGGGCGTTTGTGCGTTACTTATCTCTCATGGTGGCAGCCTAGAATGTGCTAATTACGTTCTGCCTTAGTACATTGTTTTGCTTCATCTATCCCAATAGTCTGTGAGCTGTGTTGATGGAAAGCCGGGGAAAATATTTTCGGCCGAAGTGATTAATGTAGAGGTCCATTTTCTCCAAGCTGGATTCAACTGGGACTCGTTAGCATAACCTGGACCGAATCGAATACGTGCTGCTGAATGAAGCGATGTGCTGATAAACCGTCGTTCACTGGACATGATGGGTCTTACAGCTGGAAGTGAGAGTCTTCATAACGAACACTTTTGATGGTTGGTTCAGGGCTAATCGCATGCGAGAGAGGTCGAAGACCTGCACAACAGCGATCTCGACTACACAAGCTGAATAGGTGTGTAGATTACTACGAGCGTGAAACTCGCACTTCTAGATAGGATCATATTCCCCATCCCCAGTTTACAAGGCCAGTGCTTTATCCACTGAGCTGTGGAAGCGACAGTGACAATCAGCTGGTTTTAATTCGGATTACTCACATCATTGGGTTATTTAAACACACGGTGAAATGATTAAAAATTGGCTATGCATGCATATGTATTTGAGCCGTTGGTGGAGCAATAGTTTCTGAACAAAGCATAGATTCAGGTTCGAGTTCGACGAATTTCGACATTCTTCGGGGAAAAATAATGTAAGTTCGGCCCGCTGATGGTCTACCGTAAAAAATTTCATGTGCAAATTGGGTCTTTAATATCTAGATCAACAGGGAGTTATCGTTTATTTTACTTCGTATTTGTCTTTCATTGGCAGTTCATAAGAAACACCTGAACTGGGGGCGTTGGCGGTAGTCTGCAGGACACAAAATTTCACTCACTTCAGCGTTGGTGTCAGCAAGGAAACGTTGGCCACCAAATGTAAAGACGTCTTTTGATCAATGGACCAAACATAATTATCCTCATTATTGCTTATTCGTCTCGTTTTCCCGATTTCTGACTTAAAGTTCCTGATGGACTGCAAGAAAACGGTCAGGAACGAGTTGGTTGATGGCTCATAATAGCCTACATCTCAGCAGTGAAAAGCGAGCCCTACAAACAAAACTGAACTGAATTACAGCATATCATAGTCACTTTGTGTTACTGAATTATTCACGAAAGTCAGACAGTTGTCATTTAGTGTGATTTTTAAAATCCATCTCTATTCCATATCGCTTAGTCAGCCGGTATTGTGCACCAGTTGTTTTGCGTAATTTATCGGCCAGGGATATTACACTTCTATTCAGAGATCGTGAAATATCTACCACTTTGTTACGAAATCACCCTCCAACACTTTATTAGTTTTGTTGTTTCTCACAATCTCACAATTTGCTAACAGTAGGCTGATATTGCACGATTTGTGTCCGGACAAATTTCGTTGCATCTTTACGAGCGCATAATACAGACCTTACATTTGTTTCTTCAGCAAAATTATGCCTGACACAATTCTGTTTCTTTGTTTAGATCTCTGTGACCGTATCTGTGCATCTCTTAATAAGACACAGTAAAACCTTCTGTTTGCATGTTTCCGGCCATATTCCTCTTCTACTCTTCCTTATTTGGCTTGGCATTTGGATAAACCCAGAATTTTTGTCCTCAAATCACACATAAAACTGAATCGGTGGTTATTTTTCAAATACTATGGATTGTAGCCGTTCGAAAAATTTTCAGGAGGTTTATTACCATTACTATTGTTATGGTCATTGTTATGCAATTCAGCCTCGTTTAGTTGACTGTCGTTCACTCGTTACCTATGTAAAAATCTGGCCGTTCACGGCACAAAGAGCATAAAAGGTACATTTGCTTGACTTGATTCGACTTATCTTTGGGAACTGGCTGACAGCTGATTGGTGGGAGTAGTAAGATGTGCACCTCAGATCGTCCACAGCAATTTACAAACAACCTCTGCTAGGCTACTGAGATGCACAAACCGAACGACATTCAACTTTACCAGTTGTAACGGGGTGATCCTTAATCGACAATTCTCAATGTTGGATGGCTCAACAATTATTGCATGCGACGAAGGCTTTTGAATGGCTGTTGACCTCCCAAGTTCAGATCCAAAACTTGTGTTGTTCAAAAAAGTCAGTCACGTTCTTCAAGTCTTCCTTCAGCTTACGACAGAGCTTATCCTGCGGTATGCTGCTTGACTGGTTGGCGTTTTCCTGCAAGATTTTTTGTAAGAATCAACTGCACGACCTGAGAGTGTATATTAAGTTGTTATCCAGTTTGCAATGTTCTAACCAAGGACTCCACTTCACTGAACGACAGGCGAAAAATGCATACTCCACTAGCAAACAGATTTATATTTACTGGTACGGTTATCTGTAGCATCAAAATATTTTATTTAGACTATGGAAAACTATGCGATATAAAACTAAGACGCTTAAGTGATAAACGTCGCCAATTTGTAGCAGTGGGCAGAGGGAACAGTTAAAGAAAAAAAGCATAGTAAATTAGATTGAACTACCAAATTACAGCGGCCAGCATTTGTTCTTGATAAGCCTATTTGAATGAAGTCACAAAAGCATCGGCAATAGAAAGAATGAATATTATGTAGAACTGTTACTGGTCCCATAAAAGTTCCCAAACCCAGTGGATGGAGCTCATTAAAATGTGTCTGGTTTTCCTTGGACTAATCAACACAATACCCTACAATATTCCTTATCCACAAAGGTTATTGTGGTGTTACAACTAAGTCACCGCACTGAGTTCGAAGCCGTAATGAAGTGTGTGATTCAGGGAGACTTAAAATCGAGTGAAAAATCAGTACAATGCAGTCCTGCGATTGTGTTAGCTTAGAGAAAAACAGACCAGCTTGCACAAGTCTGTACTGTCCTGCACGGTTACCTAACTCAGCTTGAATCACGCACAACTTGATGCAATAATACTGTGCAGGAAATTTTTCCTTATTAAAGTACGTGAAATTCTATAGATACAAAGGTGAATGAATTGTTTCTTTTCAGTCCTTTCTTTTGTGTTCTAAGCAAGAAAGAATCACCTTTTCATGTTAATCAGACATCCAAAAAATTTATCAGGCCGTCGCTTTCTAAAACCTAAATGGATTGACAGTAATTATGGGCCGAACAGGACACTGTTGGTGTTGCATTTCTAACTGATGGAGCGAAAAACTTCTGCACTTATCGTTTACAAGTTGTAAATTTCTCGGCGACCAGACTAAACTAAACGGTTTCTTGCTTGTTCATGAACATACCCGATGTGGAAGCAGTTAGTTATGAATCCATTGCCTTTCCAACTCTTTGGCGATCAGTAACAAGGCACAGTAGAAGCTCGATTATGTGTCTGACATAAGTAGTCGCCTCATCTCATCCCTCTGGATTCGCCAGTTTCTACCCTTATGTCCGATTTAATGACATAAACAATTTGTTGTCCCTAGTAGAGGTATATCAGTGTTTGGTCGGAAGATATCTAAGGGATTGTTTCAGTTGTAATCGTGTAAAAATATTACGGACTGAATCGTGCCCCGGAGACTATAGACTTTTTTCCCGAATTGCTACATTCGAACCGACCGATGAGCCACCTGGCTCAAAAATAGAATTGTGGGCTTTACATATCTACAACTGGTCTCGAAGTGAGTTCCTTTTCGGGTATTTTGTACAGCCTACATAAGTAGTGGTTACCGTTCCAGTGGAAGCAATACTTTTGAATTTTTGTCAGCAGTTCCTTAATGTTTAATTCAGCTTGGAAGTTAAACGTAGTCCTTCTGTTACAATGAATTATGCCAGATCACGAAGAGTGTTTATGTTACAATTCGCTGTCCTTAGCGAAGTAAAGGTTATAACTATAATTTCCTTAAATACTAGTTGGATATGAGCCGCAAAGATGATGTGACGAAAATATTCATAATTAGACTGTCATTAGGAACTACACAGGAAAACTTAACCCCAGGGGCTATCAAAATCATGAAAGCCTATCGCATTGTGGAACTAACATATAAGATCCATTGGATTTGTGTTGATCAACTTGGCATTCTTCTATATGTGGGTGGGGTGAACAATCGAAGTACTGAACGATGTTTTTCACAAACTCAACGTTTTACTCTCTACATTTGAAAATAATACTAACTATCAAAACTATCCACAGAATTGGCTGTATCGATTATATTTTGAACTTTACATCCAAGTAGTCTTGATCGTAGACTTTGTATTACTAATCAGTGGCCAGGTTAGTTCGTCCTAACTAGTAGATTCGCTACGTATCTGCATTGAGCGGCTGCAAATTCGCACTTGCTTCACATGACGCAAATTATATTCTGAATCGATATTAAACCACTACCAATACACATGACTACCGATTGTGCACATAATGTAAGACATTCACATGATTTACAACTACCGAATTTTTTGTCTGTTTATTATTGTGAACCCTAATCCAACCTAAATTTACAATCACAAGTCGACTTGAATTGGTACCTCAATGTCTATGATGATGATGTTGATGCATGTCGAAGAAACTCATTCTTCTGTGTTCATTGTCAGCAAATTACTCAAAATCTTGACTTGGCCATCAGCCAAAATCCACCTGTCGATAGCACCATTATAAGTAGGACAAGCATAGGTACATATATGTCAGGGTTCAGTAGTGTGGCATCTTAACAGACAACAGTCTTCTGGAGGCGTATGATGAACAATCTTTCAACATAAAGTGTCACCGTCCCCCCGATAACGTGCAAAAATACAGTATCATTACGTTTGCCCGTCAAAACTTGTCTAATCCAGTAACCGTCACTTAGACCACATTATTATTATTCCGTTTTCCCATTACAATACCTGCTGGTCCCATGCAAATGCAATTCCATTGAAGCTGCAGTGCACGTCCAGTCCATTATAGTCATGTCGGCCGAATCGTTAGGTTAGTCGGCTGCACTTTTGAAGATACTATATACATATATAGATAAACAAATACATATATATATATATATATCCTAACAGATTCTGTTTCTGACATGAACAACATCTCGAACTATATCACTTAGAATGCTAATTTCATATTTGACTTTTAAGCGACTTACACACTTACAGTAGAGAATGCTTTTGTTCGCGAAGCAGATGTGACTCATCAGTTTCTTTTATCTATCCTTATTTACGACTGTTGTGTAAGCCTAGATTTATCTCATTTTCAAAGAGTCTAAATCTGTCACAAACAAGTAAAACGCATTAGAATTTCATTATGACCACTCATGGTCATCCTAAAACCGACATTTCCAGACTGGTTTCATTTTTGTTTGCACTCATAGGAAGATGCAATGTGAATAGGGGGTCAAACCTGAAACGTTTCTCGGTGCAAGCCGAATCTCTTATCCATTCGGCGAACAGTTTTCTGAACAACGCTTGTGATGGGAATTTACGCGTATTTCAACCCTTTTGGCTGTAGCCAGTGCGAAGTGACAATCAGATATGGACTGCATACATCAGCCTAGACGATGTGAAAGTAAGTTTTAGTTCACCTACGCATGCTAAATCTATTATTCATATTTATCTTCTTACCGCAGTGCGCTATGTTTTTTATATGAATTACGAAAATATTTTGCTCCTTTAAGGCCACAAATATGTGAACAGCTTAACAAGTGTCTACACTGTTGTGTCAAATGCATTTGTAGGCCTGGTAATCTCAACTGTTCATCTCATCTGATCTCTAGCGTAATTGTAGGACAAAATATCATATAAGAAGATCTTGAAAACGTTTCACTCAGTTCCTATTTTAAAAGTATAGGGAGAGAAAAAGGATAACTCTCATGCACCATAACTGATAAACATCAACCATTCGTCGTTGAGCAGTACTCAAAGACGAGGCGTAATCAGCTAATGTGATCACATAGGTCAACCAGCTCCTTTTATTGTAAAACAAAACTGTAACATATCCATAAGCAATACGATTTCAATTGCAGCTATTCATATTCGCGCAAGGCATCTAACTCCTACAAAACTGAAAAATAACCATTATGAATGCAACGCATACAGCCTCACATCAGTGTGAGCCCGACCTTTCACAAACAGTCGATTGGTACCAGGACGACATGAACACGTCACCCAATAAACCTACAACCAAAATATTTTGAATTGATACAGCTGAATCAACTATTGTAGTTTCTATCATTATTGCTAATGCACGACCAAGAGTGTAACAATCGATGTTAGAAAATACCATTTGTTATACGCGGTTAGTAAGTTATATTCGTTGATCAAAACGGGACAGTAGATGACAGCCGAGCACCGTATATCCTAATCTCAACTTCCTGTAGGAATTCAAGAAGCACAGCTAATTATTCGCGCTGAAAGTGGCATTACATTGCAATGCAGCTGACCTAATTCGAAATGCTGCCTACTGGTCAGACGTTCAGAATGAACGTCCAACTGTTTATTTAAACATCTCTTCTTCAGGCATTTAATCTACTTCGTAATCTGCCACACAGGACCATGTAAATCTGCACTGATAACCCGACTGAGACAGAGAATAGCTACCCTGAAAATGCGTCGGCCTCCACAAGAAGCACACGGTTCCGTAAGTGAACAGTATATCATAGAATGACAACTTGCAAAGTGAAAATGTCAGTTAAACCGGTAGTCTGCAAATTAACAAAATATTCAAACGAGAAATCTGCAGAATGATTAGCATTCATTATGTTAACCTGAAGATTTTCCAAAAATATTCAGAGGGCATAAAACGACTGAGTGGTTCGCATATAAAAATGCCTTCATTAACGCCTCGTAAGAACAGACTAACCATGAATCCCATGAACACAAATTAGCCGTCACTAGTTAAAACCACACAACAGATACGAACCGACCATGAAGGAAACATGGATCTCGTTCTCCACCCGCTGCACCCATACATGTCCCGAATAACCATGTTCTGATACGTTTGAAATAACACAGTGTACATAGCTGCATTCATGCTGTATTCTAAAATATTGCTCAACAGTATCACCTAGCATGTCTGGGCAAAACATGTCATGCAATCAATGCGTTTGTCTGATTGTCATGCGCCACACCAAAACCATTATATCAGAACGAATGTTCACAGACGTTGACGCCTCCATCGCATTATCAAGACACAAGTTAGTATACATTGGTGTGCTGATGTTCAGAAAAATAAAATTCGCAAGTTCTATACGTAGCATACATTTCTGGGAGCAGAACAATGTTTATTGCCACACATCATATATAGTGCCATTCACAACAGTTTCAACTGCAGTATCTTCCAATTACAACTTGGCTGGCTCAACACCAGATTGAATGGAATGTACCTGCCAGACTGCGGAGCATGCCGACGCAGTCCATAGCTAATCATCCGATATCAGAGGAAGGTAAACCACACAGAAACGTTGATGTTGGGTAGAGCAACACGGTATATATCACAAAAAAGTTTAGTGAGTTAGTTCGTATCGGCTTGCAGTTTAGAATTCCATGGTCTCCACAACATTGAAACACAAGTTGAAAATATCAAATCTAACGTACATATTCACTAGTTAAATGTACGAAACAAATTCCTCAGTCACCGCCAGGCTCAAACTGCGACCGCGCGTGATCCCCGGTTGGATTCAGACATTCAAAATACCCTTTGTAGATTCCACATATTTCATGTCGCGATCCAATTGACAGGCTGCACACATAGTGCAGCAGTAATCGTACACACAATCACGGAATAACGTTCCCTACAATTGTGAACGACAACAGGCAAATGGGTGTTACATGCAAAAGAATTTAACGGGTGTTATAAAATGTGATGTAGAATGTGATCACGAATCGAACTGAGCACAAGCTGGTCAGTACATGTTGCTTGAATTCAGTGGACGTGGGTTTACTCAAATGTTCATTGCATCTCTATTGTGACTGTGTTGACCGGTACAAATATCGGTCACAAACTGCTACTGATTGCACACCCCTGTTCATCCAACATCAGTCTCAATTTCAACTCATATATTCTTGCATGATACACAACCGGTCCGATTCACATTAACCGATGGTGCATACACGTAAACCCCCATTACTGCATAATCATTTTAAAATAGACATTACGAACATACCGAAACTCGAAAACAATTTCTCTGTGGATTCCACTCACACAACAATACACATCAAACATTCGCACTTCCCAGATAAGACTGAGACGATCATGTTCCACGGTAATGAAATATGAATTGTGGACGGGGAAACGCGCGTATCAGCGGAACGTGTAGCAGTTCTGTTCAGTATTCCGCTTAGATTGAACATATACCATACGCGCAACAGATAACTTCCACAGCTACTTTTACTTACGTTCAGTCTGGATCAATCAACTTTCGTACAAGCCCAAAATTCTCGTTGACCTGTTGACCGAAATCAATGCATTATGATTTAGTGATACTTGATTTGATCAAGAATACATCGGAGAAGTCCCCCAGACCAGTCAGTCGATGAAGTCACTTGCTACATTTCAGGTAGAAATACAGTCACATTTACCAAACAAGCCGTGTGTTTGACACTGTCAAATTACATACCTTGATCACATCTGTCAGCATGTAACCTCCACGCGATGAACAATCGTGCGTTAAAAATATGGAACCCCCAATTCAAGTCCACGAACATGGCAGGAAGTAGCCGTTTCACACAATCGAAAATATGACGTCCTGCTACTTCGCAGATCGACAACCGCTGCATATCTTTGGTTTATGAGCATCACGGCAAGTGAACTGGCTACCGAAAGCGGAGTTCCGCATACTATACCATAACGAGATCAGATTTACCATTGAATAGAACCGGGAGGGCAAACGATGGTCCAGTTCGCGCCTCCCACAAGAACTGCGTACCTAGCACCACGGAACAATTCTCTGCTGCCTTAAATAAAGCTGAACTGAGTGGACTGGTTGAATAGGGGACAAATCTAACAATCTATTCGTTAGAGAGAACATCGTATTTATCGCTCTTATGAGCGGCAAAATCGTTGAAAGCAGCGACGAAAATGCAATTGATTTAAACAGAACAAACGACCGGAACTTTTATCCGCACAATAAACAACAAGCTGTTTTAAATGGACTGGAAAACTTGGAATGGATTCCAAATGCGACGACTCATGTGACCATTTCGGTGGGTTTCCCGTTGATACTGTTATATGCCAGACTGTACGAACTTACTGTCTGCCAACACCACTGTGCAGCAATGCACACACCTTGCATATCGAGAACATTACCAGTTTCCACGAAATCACAGCCACTGGTTGACAAGCTCGCTGTTCGATGTTCAACACAGTTGGTTACTTGGAGGACTCGAGATCTTGAAAATCATACCGAAGTGCACCATGTCTATTCTATTTACTCAACACTGCAGAGTTATGAAGGAGGAAGCCGTAATCTAGTTATCACCACACGTGTATCACACTTGTGGGAAGAATGTGAAAAGAATCATTGTGGTTTTGAGACAGCTTAGATGAATCAGAATATACATACTGCACGAAGGGAAGTAAGGATATGTTCAAGCGATCTGACAAAGAATGTTTTGAGAACTGGTTTGTTGAACTCACTGCTCCATTTTATACATTAGGGCTTTCATTTATGATTTCGATCAACCGTGTAATTTTGTCTCGAGGTGTACTAATTGCACAGCGAACAGGTTTTCTCACCTCAATATTATGTTTCCCCCGATGATGTGCACGCAATGTCAATCCCGGAAATATTATAACTGATGAGGCACCACAGCATTCGTCGTATCGTTTATACATGCTACACATATAGCAAGGATAGCAGCAAAGGACGCACCCACCTAGAATACGGTAAGGTATGAATGTTAATACTTATGCCACAGTATTTTCTCAGAACATGTGTAATTACTGCAAACTTTAAGAAAACTCACATGTGTTGAAATCGTTCATGCAATCGAATAACCCATCATGCCAATCACGTCTGGATGGATAAGACTGCGGTTGTTCGGTAATCGTGGTATCCATGTGATAATTTTCTATTCTGTAAAAGGGTGCACATTAGCGAGTAGCTTTATAAGCCAAACGAACTGGACTGATCGATAACGTTTATCAACTTGTTCTGGCATTACATATGTGACAGATCTCAGGTTTAGTCTTTTGGCATGACCACCGCTGACCTACACAATTTCTCAAAGCTAGCAGACGCATGAGCGTGCAAGCTGACAGTTTTGTTGTTCATGAAACATCGCTTCATGTTCGAGAAATTTCGGTAAAAGCTTGACCTATGTAACCGGAACGCACTGACGAGTTATCAGCCCTCACCAAATAGATGTTAAGACTTTATGAATGCATTGGGTTGATATCCTGAACACAGTGAGGCATTGCAAATCATTACCAAATCGCCAGTAATAATAAATTGACAATTCACTGTTTGAAATATCCTAATCTTCAATATTGGATACGTAGTAATTTAACTGAGGTAGGTAAATAAAGTTCACTATCGGTAGTGCCCTCAGAGGACACGAGATTCTGACAGTCCCTTGTTGTTGTTAATCATAGGAAAGCGCTCACACAAAGAGGTACATCACGGAAGCAAACCATAGCACTGAAGATTAGTCGGTGTTCTCAGAATTTTCCAAACACCGAAACAAGCGGCTACTAAACATCGCTGAAGTAACTATCGTTAAATGAATGATCCACCGTTGTTCGTTTCCAGAGAGTTATTCCTTAGCGAAACAGCTGTGTACAAAACATCCTGGGTTCTACTTCTCTTTTACTCAACTCAATGGATTTAGCGATTCAAGTGATTTCAACCACCACACGGCTCGTTAAATCTTTATTTTCAATCAGAAGATTATTGGTTCAACGGAGCGCATCTTGAGTTTCGCTACATGAACAGGAAATAGCTATTACACGATCGATATCGTGAAGCGAGTACACTTATGTAAAAGTGCATCGCTTTCAGTGCTAACCTCATACGGTCGTCACATCAAGTCCGTTTTAGCTGAACGGTGCTGAATGCCCCTGTACTGTTTAGTATTCAACGCCCCATGTACTTGCATTTACGTGCAAGCAATCTTACTCAGTGGTAGTGAAATCTGAGCGGCTGTGTGGATTTCTTTACTAATTATCTTAGTGTACCAGATTAGATAATAAATCTTATTCAACGAAATGGTTAAAATTTACGTGATATTGATTTTCCACTCATTTCGAAACAGGACCACAAACTTCAACGTATGTAGGTTTTTTCTTTTGGCAAAAAATCCCTAATGCATTCCTATATATACTTTGTAGTGTATAGCAAAACTGCGTTACGAAATGCCAGTTTGCGATCAAGGACACCTATGGATCTCGAACGGCGAGACAAGAGTCATAAATAGACGCGTATGTATCTCGAATGACGGAACGATTTTAGCTGAAATAGTATTAGGGATTATAACTCAGTATTTAATCAGAACACTGTTGAAGCCTACTCCATGCTCATTGGAAAAAACTTGCCTCGTTGATTATTTACCAAAACATGGTCTGATGAGACTAACTTCATACCGCAAGTAATAGTTTTCAGCAATCTAGTCACGAACACTAAAGCTTCGTTTTGTTGATGCGCCATTTAAAGGTTCGCCTTCATATTAAATGTGCAGTTTGCAGAGGAATAAGTGAAACGTTTTGCAATAGATGAACTGAAACCTACGTGAGTATGTCATAAACTGTACTAATGGATGATGTGAAACTCTTCCAGTAGACAATTTAAATGAGACAGTTGAGTAAGTTAGAGAAGAATAGTAGTGTATTATTCTGTTGTTGTATATTACCCTTGAAAATTGTGGTTGCAATTAGACAAACAACTAAATCTAACTCAAACTGCCCGTTAGTTTTTCGTCACGAGATGCATACTGATGAATGATGCAAATCACTCTGTGTAAAGCAAAAGTAATTTGACAGGGTGTGAACGTAAAACAGGATGTCCCGAAACAGCTCACTTAAACTCTTGTTCTTCATTCCAAAGCAATAGGCGGCATTATGGTTTAGGTCCGATGGATAGAAAGAGTGGACCAAAAGACCTATGTGTGTATGTACCGCAATCAAGGTTTTATAACACCACGATCCAGAAGTTTACTATGTACAGTGAAAATTCAAAAAGTTTTCAGAACCTGTTTATTAACTTACACTTCGAACATATTTCTTACAGTTACAAGAGAAACGAGACCACGGGGTATTGAGGCTAATTAAAATGACAGACTGTGTGCGGCAACTACTATAATTACGGATGCTATGCTAGTCTCAGATTATTGCATGCCGATTCTTGTTATCAGTTACGTAGTGTTTGTTAAATAACAGGCGCATGACACCGAAGAAATTTTAATCGTTCCGAATAAATTGGTAATCGCCTTCTGCCCTTCGAGGAATTTCAACGATGGTATGGAAATTGTAATCTAAAACATGGGCGTCTACCAAGTCTCATGTGTTACGCTCACTAAATCCGTCGACCCAGAAGAGGTACTGCTAATGCTACGACCAGTTAGCTATAAAGGTAGAAGCAACTAGATTCTTCTAGCACCTGTAAATGACAAGTATGTTCAACGAAAACATTTATCTAAAGCTCAAAGAGTTAACAAAATTAGGTACGGGTGTATTATTGTGAGTAGTTTGCGCGCTTTACAAACTTCCAATGAGCTTCTAAAAGTATTGTGTGAATTGACTAGATAACTGTTTCTGGCATCGCTTGTTGAAGTCTCCGATAGATCTGTGTCTAGAGTGAATCGGTTTCTTCAACCAGCACATTCATTTCGCTCAATTCGTTTATCATGCTCACCGGTGACCACGGCTCGTTTTTCCAACAAAAGCAATAAAGAAAACGCACATCGCCTACCCACCTTCCTTTATCAGTTGCTCTTGGCAAGAAGGTACTATTCTGACAGATCCTGAAACATCAGATCAGAGTAAGGACGGCTATATACTAGCTCAAGACCGTGAGTACATGAGTAACCACAGATTTTTGGTGAGCACAAAGCAATTCATGCTTCGAGGTTCAAAAAGTTTCGTATCACTGGTGCTCCAGTAACAGACAGCAACATCAAACCTACTTACAGCATGTCGACTCTGGTTTGCCCATTCACTGGGCCACTTAAATGAGTTCTGTTCATTATATCTTATGTGCAAAATAAAGATGCTACCTGGTATTTTCTCTGAAGTAGTGTTATTTTGTCCCTGAACAAGACTGACGGGTTGCAGCTTATGTATTCAATGTGACTGGCACGTAATAGACATCAGATAGCTATTTGGTACCGAGGATATGGAAGACAGATAATTGCTAATTTCTGGCATGACGATTCCACAGCAAAAGAATAATCGACTAGAAAGGCATTCTGTACGCAGTCTATAGCAATACTAGATCAACATACTTCAGACGACAAGTGGTATATGTGATCCAAACTATCATTTATCTGGTGAAAGTGATCTACAGTTCATTTCGTGCCTATAGACTTACTGAAACATCATTACACAATGCAACATGTTCAGTGGTTTCCACGGGTTGCATTCACATCTTTTTTAAAAGATCGAACTAACCATCCGGAACTTACATCCACAAAACATATGGGCAAAGTGTTCTCATATCTGACAGCGAAGGAAAGTTTGGAGATAGTAAAGAAACTTGGCGTGTTTCACTGAGTCCATTGTGACTGCAGATAGTATGTGAGTCAAGACCCTTCATACTTTAATTGATTGCTCGCCAACGGACTAGACAGGGTTAATGACAGAGTCTTCAGGTTCATTTATTCATAATACTCATGAGCCAATTTGATTCATTTTGATTATAAAACTATACTGTGTACCAAATAAGCTGTTTCTGAAATCGCGTCACAGGATAAACTTGAAGCAACTTTGAGAGATTTGAATTATCTGGACTTTTGAGTAGACTCAACTCAGATACGTACTAGCAAATAATCTTTGATAAGACACGTCTTACTAAAGCGCCTTCGACTTCCTGCAAAGCCAAAATCCGTTAAATGCACTACCAAATATTCAAGTGGTCCAAAACTCTCGGCTTTAAACCAGTATCTGGAAGAATACAGCGGTTTTGCTCCGGAGGTAGTGCACCTAGTGCCTCAGTAGCACCACGACTGCATTATGAATATATCGGTTCGTACTTCACCACGATCTCTTTTGGCTTGAGTGAGGATCCTTCGCTGTTTTGCAGTGAGTTAACAGCACTTAGTAAGTGTGAGTCGACAGTTCTCAACTGGAAACATCTGATGTATTCAAAATCTGATATGAAAACCACTAATGTCCTTGACTGACCATTCAGAATTACTACTGAACTATTTTGGAGAATACTTCATTTTGTTTGCCAAGGATTGTAGAACGGTCAGTACTGCTAATAGTCAAGGACAGAAGTATGATCAGTTGTACGAGGTCAGCAGGTTATGGACGTACTTCAAGTAGATACATGCTCGATCACCCTATGGATATCCACACGCACATTCACCACCGAAATCCTACTTGTTATTACCTGGGCAAGCCCATGCGAAAGACTTATGAATGCAAACACAATCAGGAACAGTGCGATGGGCGACATACCTACATAAAGCGTTCACTTAAAGCAACGGACGTACGAATGACATTAGATCTGTAGTGAAGGGTATGTTGACGGCAGCTGTAAGTCTTTATACGATCTGGACAAGTACGTTTCTCATCTACGGTTAAAAGTGCGTTTGTATCTCATTGAAAGAGCACAGAGGTTGGTCGTTGAAAGTGTTATGTGGCTTTGCATCTACCTTTCCTCATAAACGCCGGCAACACAAAATCAAGTCTCGATACACTGAAGATGGATGAGAAGAGACATAGAGCGTAAAATCTTACGCTTACCTTGCAACTCAGTAGGATATGTCATTCAGTTCACCGTGAGCAAAATTTGAAGAACTATTCTCTCAAGGCCTGACTCAGAATGGACAGACTAATATGTAGGGAGAATTCCTTCTCCTTTTTTCATCTCGGCTTTTCTGGGACGCACTATCTGACAGTGTAGTCCCAACCGATTTGGTTGTTATTAAAAACTCTGGCTGACTGACCATATATCATGATTAGCACGAGCTACAGCTCCTTGAGCATTTTCCTAACACACTTCCATAAGACTATATATATATATATATATATATATATATATATATATGAACGTGTATCTGCCTGTTTCTATTTCCAGTTGTATTCTTCTATGCCACCTCACCGTTAACTGGCTGTTAGTTTTTCGGCTTTATCTGTACACTGCTTCATGTACCGCCATGCGACACCTCAAACTCTATTCACCAATTCAGCTTTTTCCCAAGTGCTCATCTTCTTCTTGGTACTTAATATTTGCCCAACCTATCGTTATCTTCACTTAACACAAAGACAGAAACACATGTGATTCACTCTGTGTATCCATTAAAATACCTGTGAGACCA
This sequence comes from Paragonimus heterotremus, assembly GCA_013368495.1. NCBI lineage: Eukaryota > Metazoa > Platyhelminthes > Trematoda > Plagiorchiida > Troglotrematidae > Paragonimus > Paragonimus heterotremus. Next base: position 9,208 of record LUCH01003190.1, on the reverse strand, counting down.
TGAACTACAAGACAGCTTGGTAGCCGCTGCACCTGCCCCCCAACAAAATTGTTTTCACTAGTTTCCCTGTTGTACCCTCTACCGTTCGCAAACGCAGGACATGTTTGCCTCAGTTGGATAAATAGTATATAGCGAACAAGCTCTTCTTCAGTTATTCATTTTCAGGTCAAACCCATCACACGTATATCACACATTTTACGTGAAAATCGTTATGGGGTAAACGCAGAACGGGTGGTTAGTGAGGTCAGTCAAATTGTAGTCAAGTCATCACTTGAACCGTGGTTCTTGACAGGCTAGCAGGACAGGAGGCTGGCCAAGGCAGATCCAAAGCCTGAACAAAACGTTATTCGGTGCACAGAGATGGATTGTACAGCCGATTTCCAATAGCTTTAGCTGTGGACAGAATCCTACGCCTCACTGCTGTCGACAGGGTGGCCTTAACTGGTTAGATTGGGCGGAGTGCGTCCTTCTCATTGACAGAGTGATTCGAATCCATCCGGTGCGACAGTATGGCACTGTTGGCAGATTTCGTTATTCCACTGTTGAGCCACGCTGGATAGTGCTCCTTACCGGTTCAAATAAGCGTCTGGTCATGCGGTCAAAATAATTGGTTGCACAGGAACCAGTGAATGAGTATCCACTAAACGAGGCTGCAGAAACAGGCAAGTAGCCTTTTCGGCGTGGGCACAAAACCTGATTGGACGTAAACTGGACACGTTCTAGCAGCGTAAATATTGTATTAACTGCACCTGCCAGTCTACGCGTGACAGTTTCGGCTAGCTTATCACCTTTGAAGGGTAATCCGATGTGTACAGTTTTCTTTTTCCCTAGATGATTTTAGTCCAATTCACTCCGCTCTTGCATGGTCTGTCTATGAACCTTTTCGGATGGCTGTCTTGTATTAATATTGTACGTATGAGTCATCTATTCAGCAACTGTGTCATCCGTGCAGATTCTTACTGCCTTGTCCGTCAAACGGTTAATAAGATTTCTGTTCAGAGCGATTAGTGCAGATCTACTGAAATTAATGTACAGCCCATTCCTCGTGCCCTTTCTTTGTATCACGTGCTGAATTGAGCCATCAGAACGGCGACGTAAACGTACATCCAAAAAGCCTAATTGGTTATTCATTTCGGTCTCCAAATTATGGTTTGTGGAGTCGAACCTTGTCAAGATGTCGGTCGGATTTACAGTGTCCTCGAGTACGCAAAGGATATTGTCAATGTACCTCTCATAGAAATTACACTGGCCTACCGCTGAACTCAGTCGTTTGTTTACTTATTACGCCCTAATAGTATCTGCAACCAGTGGACCCAACGGCGATCCCATTGCGACACCGTCTTTCTGTCGACAAATTCCTCCGTTGAACTCAAATTACACGCTGTCAGTGCGCAGATGAAGTAGTTACTTAAGTTCGATTGATGGTATCCGAATATATCACTATATCACTACCCGTGATATAACCACCTAGATAGTCTATGGTCTTTTTTAACTGGACGTTGGTAAGTAAGGATGAAACGTCAAGGGAGAACATTCAGTATTCATTCACAGTGATACTTTTGATTGCACTCACAAGATCAAAGGAGTCGCATAAGCTGTGCGTTGAAAGTTTCCGCTCGACGGGATCTAGTATCTGTGATGACTATTAGGCTAATGAGTGGTATGGAGCAATCGACATGTCCAAAATTGATCTGAATGGTACCCCAACTTTGTGAATTTCAATTAACACAAAAGGCCTGGGAATTATGGCATCAGTGAACCGAAGTCTTCCAAATGTAGCCGAACCAACAATTTCACTCTGTTTAAAACACCGTAGGGAATTCAGTATTGCTTTTTTGATCTGAAGGGTTCTATCTTCATTACGTTTTCTATTATTCGGCCTAATCTTCTAACATAATGTATGTCTTGTTAACATAATCTGCTTTGTTGAGCAGCACGATACCAGCATCCTTATCAAGCTTTAAAATTAAAGTGTTTTCGTTTCTTTTCCAGTTTTTAACCACACCGAGATGTTCTGTGGTGAGAGATTGTTCTGAGGCCAGACTACAATGTAAGTACTGATGACAAGAATTCACTAGCGTAGATTTCAGCTGCTCCGCATCTAGCGTTAAGGTAGGATCGAGATCAAACAACCGTGTGTACAAATTCTCCAGTGGCACCTCTAAATCCGGTTGTCTAGTTTTACGCTGTGGATAATAAAACGTAGGGCTTAGTGATATTACTCCGGGTGGTAATTTTTCTAGATTCAAAGGAGAAAAATTGTGGTTGTGCCGTTCTGGATTAATTGAAAACTCATAGAAAAGCTCCGTTGGACTGACCTGTTTGAGTAGTATGTCTAGCCACTTTTCACCTCGTTTCATTGCAATCTGAGCGGAATAAGCCGCAAAATCAGATCGTTTCTCGGATGTCAATCGATAGAGAACGACTAGTGTCTTCGCAAGATTAATTGCTAATTCACCGTGCAAGTTGCCTGTGATGTCCTGTTCATTAAGTGATTGATGTTGCAATGAGGCCGCATTTATTGAGATCCGATTTGTACGTAGAGTACTGCAATATTAGTGCGGGTATTCACAACTCCGTGCATTTAACAAGAAACCCAATAGTAGCTTTCGCTTCAGTCAGTCTTGCGTTCAATTTGATGCACTTAGGTTCCCGCAGAGCAGTAAGGTTTTTTGTTTGTTTAAATCACGCAGAAATTCCAGGCGTAGTCATGACAAATACTGTATAGCGAACAAGCTCGAGTTCAGTGATTCATCATCAGGCCAAATACGTCACATTTATATCGCAAATTTTACAAGGGAATCATTAGGGGGATAAACGTGAAACTGGTGGCCAGTAAGGTCAACTGGATGTCATACTGTAATCAAGTGCGATCAGGCATGATCTCTGCTTTCGGATTCGAAAATTTGCACATATTTGAGGTGATGTTTAGTGAATAAAACCGTATCAATTTTTGATTCCTTTCTTGTTCTAGCTCTATTAAAATCCAAATTCTATTTTGTCCAACTATGATCATACTCATTCGTCAATCTACTGTCCTGCACATACAAGACAAACTTTGTCCGTGTGATAGACAGAAAAGATAAACTCGCGTTATGACTGACGACCCATTATGTATCAGACTATACAACTGGAGGACAGTATGAAACGATGTCGTTGAACTCGTTTTAAGCTGTCAGTCACGTCATCTTCGGACGGCTACCACGTATACGATCATTTCCGACCTGTTCTGTTACTCATCAGGTGCCGCCAGTCCCGCTGAGTTTGTGTGCACTAGGCGAGCAAACTCAAGCGTTCTGCTTGAACTTGTAATCGAACGGAACAGACAGTATCAAGAAAGAAGTATTGTGTAAAAGTGAACTGATTGTTCAATCATTATCACCTTGTATCTTTCGCGCTGATTCTCCACAATTGATGAGAGACTGGTATTTATCATCTTTGTAAATTAACTTGTCAGTTAAGAGCTTACATAGAAACTCTTTTCCTCCTTTCTACGCAGTTAACAAATTAGTTGGCCATTAAGATAATGGTTCCAAACGAATTGAGCATTTTCAACTTTTCACACACCCATGTGTTTTGCGGGTGAAAGACGATTAATTAATTGTGTCTGGAACAAAAATAACAATAATAACGATTTTCCTAAAAACATCAGGAAAGCAATCGCAGTTGGTATAGATTGACAGAAAAATCAATGCGTGCAGTTTCATGGTTAATTCAAGAATAGAACTGAATTTGGATGGCGGTCGAGGTAAGCAAGAATTAACGGAAGAACAACAAGAATGAGTGTGTGCAACCAAAGGTTTGAACCGCGGTCTATTAGAAGAAACAGAAATACATTTATAAAGGTCCAGCTGAATGGGCTGTGTCGGTTAAAATTTCTACTGAAAACCTTCCGTACATGATGTGAAACTGTAAAATCAATGACAGAGGTTGTCACTGTAACGGAATAAGTGTTTTAGGGATCTCATAGAAAAGTGCAGAGTCTTTCGACAACAAACCAAGGAAAACCACTAATGAGCAATAAATGCAATGAGACGGAACACAGGCTAATCGGGTGATATGGAATGGTGAGGGAATCTAAGCAGTTGATTCGAAACCAGAGTTGTCGGACTTCAGTGAGAAGATTAATAGCGTGAAGTGATCACGTCACATTTTATCCAAAATACTTTCCAGATGTTCAGAAGAAAAAAGTTGAGTTAGGGGCTCATTATTTGACAAAAGATAGGGACAAGGGCTAGACAGTGTCTCACAGTGATTCCATTTTGTAGGATAAAACAAAATTTCGACGATTTTTATTGTGCCGAGAGAAACCGCGGGGATCGGATCAATACCACAGTTCGGACAAACTGTCAGGCAGTTAAGTGTTTGATACCCGGAATCACACCATTCGCATACTATTATTACCGATAATATAAAAAAACAATTCGCAAGATGTTGACATATTGCTTATTCTCTTTAGTCGCGAACGTGAAACGTTAGAATACATAGGACATGCGGATAGGGACAACAAGAAAAATGGCCAACGATAGGGTTCTTCATGAAAAGAAGACTGTCATCAGTCCCAGGGCTAGACAGACCGTATGTGTCAACAGTTTATACACACTCACACACGGCTGAATGACGGACATTCATTAACGCTACTTCGGAGAATGTGAGCAATTTAAAATTCCCGTTGCACACTAACACATGAAACGAGTTGGATGAGTCAACAACGCAGCCGGTTTTCATAATGTGCTTTGCAATGGATCGAGTGGGATTTCGACCTACTCGTTCCGTTGCCATTGTTTGTTACGTCATCACGTGCACTAACCCTTTGGGCACATGTTCAGCTACTCTTTCTTGTGGGCACCGATATGTTCTGCTGATATAGACGTCACTGCAACGGCAAACGAACTGATAGATTATATGTGAGACAGAAGACTTTGGTGGGTCATGATTACAAACAGACTGAACAACACTGCTGGTTGTGGGTAACAACCGCTATTCCGCCGCAGGGTATGCACGAGTTAGGACAGATTGTAGTTTTCGACTAACATCAGTTGTGATGTGGTAGCCTTTGAATGATAGGCTCAGAGAGACCTACTTTTTGGAAACCATACACATGGCGGTCTTGATCGGTTCTTTCTGGCCGTGAATAACGACAAACCTCTTGGAACCTCCGTTTTAGAACAACAATTTTAATCTCTTCTTCTGTCGTTGTAAGCAGTTAACGGTCCAGATCTGTCGAGGTCTATGAAACAGGGTTCGCATCAGACCTCGTTTTTGAGGGATCGGTGCAAAAGAGAAAAATTGTGAATAACGACCATTCCAGATTGCTCTTCGGCTCAGTGGACATTGTAGTGAGCCATCCTATCGTCTGGTGAATACAATACCTAGAAAAGGTAAGCTTTTCTTGTTTCTTCCTCATGAGAAACAGAAAGATTAGGATGAACGAAGTTAAAGTATTTTAAAAATGGTGCGCAATGAGTAGTGATGGTAACAGTAAAAATATCATCTACATATGGGTCACGGAGGCTGGTACCATCTATAACACCAGATAGTTGTAATCCAGCCATTCCTAAAAACATATCCGCTAGTGTTTGGAACAATGAACTACCCACTACTAAACTATTAACTTGTTTCTGAAATGATCCTCCAAAATCGGAACCGATATTTTCTGTACACAGAGGTATAAGTTCTTTGAGGTGAGGAACTGGAACATAAAAGGCACATTACGATGGGAAATAAAACCACATAAGATCAATTATTTGCGGAAGGGAACGATTGTAAATGATGGAGCATTATCGGTAAAACACACCTTATATGAACTCACCGACAACTTGTCTAAAGCTTACGCAAGTTCGGAAGAAACTTTTGTATAATAGACGATAAACATCTGGCGGAAAGTACTGGGAATGGTCACAAGCCATCTGGCATGCTTGTGGTACACTGACTTGTCCGCGCACAGACTTGGCCCTAATGGGATACCATACATATGTTTTTGGTTTACCTTTCAACTGTACTGTGTGGGTACCGGCTGCCTTTATTTATCTGCGTTAAAGTCCCGAGGTGTATTCATGTAGTAGTAGAATTGGAAACCTATTTGAGATTTATTTTTCTATCAACATGTTGTTATCGATCCTAATGCATGAGTGAAATTTTAATGTCCTCGAGGAGATCTTTCGTTTTTACTCATAATCAGCCTTGTTCATGATACCGGTACCAGAACTTTTGTCTGACCGTCCGGCACTATGCGTGCATAAACAGTTGATTCATGCAATTTGTCTACCTTGGGACTGACGAGTATCTTAGGAAGAACTCTAACGTTGATCACTTGTATTGTTGTTACTATTCATATGTCTGATATATTTTATTGTTTTACGTTTATGGTGGAAGACAGTAAGCAATGTGTTCACAATTCGCGATATTTGTTCCTTACTGTTATTGATGAACAGGATCAGAGAAACTCAGTGTTTTGATTACCAAAATTATAGTCCTGAACAGGCAGTGGTGCTTCACATTTTCAGAATAATAACGAGATGGAACTGCGCCCTACCGGACGATAGAGTTACTGACGGGTTGCACTGAGGCCCGGTCACCGAATTCGGTAAATTGACTCAACTTCTTAAAGTAACCGCGTAAATTCTCCGAAGTCGAAGGATGTTGTGACGCTTCTGTAGCAAGGCTTCCAGACTCGTTGCTGCAGTTCGATATTATGTAAGAACGGGTCTCTATTTTCTATCAAACGATGATAGAATAGAATGGACTAGGCAAACAATGACATCGAAGGTTGGGTGTCAACGAAGATGGGCGAAAGGACTCGAATTCCTTATACACATTTAAGTTTCCATTCCAGCGATAAATAGTCTCCAAAAGATCTCAATGCCTCAGATGCATGTACTATCCGATAAAATGTGACCGTTTTTACTTTTTAGGAATTGGTGTGAAACATGCCGTCCTCCAACAGTCAGTACTTTTCCTTCGGGTGAATCGGTTAATGAATAACTGTCAGTGGTTGGCTTAACAGTCGAACACAATCCTTAGGGCGGATTAGTGATAAGCTGTCGTTTCCACTCCCCCTGCCGGGCTTCAAACAAGGGGGTTGAATATAGACGAATCAACGGAAAAAGAAAGTCATGTCCAAGTTGGAAAGAAATTCTTCCATAATCTTTTAAAACTGCAAATGAGAAATTCGACATTGACAGCTGGTTTACTGTGGGAGGGATTCAATCTATTCATCCGTTTTAGAATTTGACAGATCTTGCGACAGAGGTTGTCAACCAGTAACATCCTGGTGTATATCAAATTCAAAGATTTGTCTCATATCTGATGAACTTTTAATTTCATTTAACTGACGAACATTTTCCGAATTACATGCATATGCGTTCTTCCTTGTTACGCTTTCACGAGACACTTTAAAGAATCTCGGTTTGCGAAGATTGAGTTTGTTACACAAGGGCAACAAATCTTACAGAAAAAATCTAAGTAACGGGTCAACTGAATATAGCAGATAGACAATTCGTCGTGAATAAAGAAACTGAAGTCGGATGACGATATGATTTTACTAAGCCTATTGCAATTATTGAGAAGGGTGCCGACGTCTGTTTCTGCTATCTCCGCAACGGGTGATGAGCTTGTAGGCTGTGTTACTGTGAACCATGTGGGAGAATTTCACGATACAGTGATCGGAGGAACCAAATGGAGCATGTCTGTGGAATACAAACGGTCGCGTTTTGTTAACACTGAATACTTCGAGATGCCCGCATAGACGGTAGAAAAGGTCACAATGTTTTGCAGACGTACAGTGGTGTGGAAGGTGGTATCGAACCGGTTAAACTCACTGCACACAATACATAATGATATACCGAGAACAACAAAAGGGCTACTGAAAAGCCAACACCAAAACTGTCAACATCATTAGCAAGATGTCTTGGGGATCAATAAGTTCTACATGCCATAACTGAAAAAACCACCTAGAAACCTAGACTTGCACTGGACAGTTAAGCAGCTTGCATGGACGTGTAATTGTTGAAGAGTAGTAGATGAACGTGGTTCTGTATAAATGGAAGGTCACTCACAGATGCCCGTAGTCAGTACCGTGATACACACTACCTGTGAGCTCTAACAAGAAAGAAGCTCAAGCACAGCGCATCATTTCCAAAGGGGCCCACTAAAAGTTGAATAAGTATAGAGTACTCGTAAGAACGAGCACCATGAGTCATTGATGTAAATAATAGTATCCACCATTGAAACCTCTGCAATCCACACGATAGATACTAAATCATACAAGTTGGACTATTCTATCTTCAGTGCTTTCTCGTAACAACGTTTCTGGCAATCTGATCACACCCAAGTTAATCTGCTTAAGAGGTTTGATGCTATTGTTCACTTCAGCCGGGTTATTGAGGAAAGAACGGCAAATGCATTTCTGCGATGTTACGCTTTCGGAATGCAGCCTTCCATTTTGCGTGATGTGTTCTGACATGCAAACGGATGCAAGTTATTCTAAACTACTTTGTTCACGGATGGGAACTGTGAAAGCGCAGAAACATAAAATAATAGTAACTAATCACTAGATCACTGTGGTGTAACGTAATTTGCACACTGTCGAGGACTATTGCAAACATTGACGTCTACAATGACCCATCAGTTTGCTCAAACGTAATGGATTAATCAACGCCCGGAACGGTAAGGACAAATTCTGTCCAACTGAATTTGAAGGTCCCGTCTATCTATTAGGTTCACAACATTGAAAGTATCCAACAGTTTGCCGTCATTTCTAGGTTTGTCTCGAAAAATGCAAGTCAACCGCATCATACAACATAATCCGACTGTGATAAAAACCGTCATTACAAAACGGTCACTGTCACAAAGAAAGTGAACGGTGTGTCTCCACAGTGAGGATTGAGATGTTTTATCCGTCATAAGAAACATCAATATAACGAAGTCGATCAGACAAAAAATAAATTAACCCTATCGAACGAACTCACGATCGCTAAAACGAAATGTGCAGGGTACACTACCACTTAACAAACCTCAGGTCAATAGTTCAATTTCGACTGACACTGGCCTGCTACAAATGGTGTATATCGTTCCTGTGTTTGTGCTACAAATGCATATTTCATTAGCTAAGTTTCCTAATAAATAACGTGAGTCGTTGAACCAAGGGAAATAACAATGTATACATCGGACTAAATAGCGCTGTACAACAAAATTTGCGAAAAGACTT
>LUCH01003189.1:0-62727 GCA_013368495.1 Paragonimus heterotremus | reverse complement strand
TGACTAACCAGCGTGCCAACTTATGGTATGGAGAATTAGTCATCGCTAGAATAGGCCTAAGCGGCATTACAAACTTGTGTGTTTCAGAGAGGCCGTAGAGTTGAGGTGTCGATGACCCACATGACTTAAAGAAATTGTACGTCATGTCGTCAATTATACGTAGTTGTAGAAGTTGGAGGTGCCTTCCTATGCGACCTTCTATTTCGGTGATATTGTCTACTGTGTCTATTTGCTGAAAGTTCGTTTGATCCTTTAATATTGACAGCATTTTCTGCACATACGCGTCTCTGTCTAAAATGACTGCGCCTGAGCCCTTATCTGGCTTAAGTATTACTACATTTTTCGATTGAAGCTCTCTTAATGATTGCAGGTGTACCTTCGTGATAGCACACCGGCCATTGATCGGAGTCATGATAAACGCATTAGCTGTATCAGTGAGTTTGGTTTTGAGGCAGCCTAAATTGTCAGTAGTAGATGACATTTTTTCTTGGAAGAAAAGAAGACAGTAATTGTATTCTGAGGAGTTTATAGAGATAGTTAGATCAAGCCAGCTAAAAACAGTGCTTCATTTGACGTGAGCATCTGAAGTTTTTTTGTCTCACATTGCTCCGCAAGACACCTTGCACAGGACAACATAAGTTTGTAAAACCCTACTAAACATGTTCGTGCCCATGGCTACGGCTCAGCACTGTCCTCATTGTCTTAAGCTATCAAAGACCTCCAAACGTGGGCTGTAGGTTCAAGCGACCTTGAATTAAAAACCGTTGTCATGTTTACGTGATCGCCAAAATCGAAGAATGCGCAAAATGCCTTGCAAACTTTACTGTTCCCATGCTGTTCGAGCTGAGGATGCAAAAGGAGAACATACGAATTGACGTTGCACAATTCGATGTCGTTTGCTGCATGACCGCAAACCAATTTGGATACGGATAAGTCACATGCGGTCAGACAGCAGTTTACTAGCTGTCTGTTTTGGTACATTTCCACTCCTGGTTGCATGAATTAATCGATGATGGGAATTGCTCACACGTTTCCGCAAGCATTTGGTGGACGCCGATGAGATTTGGAGTCTGTCAATTAACCATCTGGACAAATGCCTCACATGAACGTTAAACTCATCGAAGCAAATTTACGGTTAGTCTGGCTATGAAAACAAAATCGCAGTTTATCACGCTAGTTTTGAGTCTACCGAAAGTGCTGTAAACTAGGCTGCTGCGTCCACGGGGGTCCAAGGTTTGGCTTGCAAAAGCAGTGTATGAAGACTGATAAAATATGTTCACGTGTGCATTAGTGTTTTGATTTGGTATCAGTGTCTGGCAAGGATTAGGGGGGTGCCATTTCCAAATTGTTAGTTTTTGGAGAATCCTAGTACAATATATTTCCTACCTCACAGAGGTGTTTCTCAACAACTACGTTTTTAATTTTGGTCCCCCCATAGGGGTAACATTCAGTTCTAAATTACTATTGATATGTTCAAGTTGACGTACAAAAATTCAGGCAGAGGTCTATTTTTGAGAAATTTTTGTTCAAAATTTCACTTTTTTCAGTTTACATATCTTCAGGCCGATAATCTGTATTCCGTAGACTGGAGAAATATCTGGCTATCTGCTACAGCTTGAAGATGTGAAAAACTAAGTCGGACGTGACGCGAAAGTATGCAATCTGAGTCGAAACTTCAACATACACGTGTTGACCCTGATTGATTAGATGTGAGAACACTAAAAGCTGTTACTACCAGTTCCTTTCCCAGCCTATTCAGTTCATGTCTTAAAGTGCCAACATTTCAAACTCGTCAATATTTTTATCGTAAACCAGTGAACAACGGTCTCGACTAGTAACGCAATATAACCTGAATCTTCCATGGCCAGATGTCCACGTTCGGCAAGAACAGATTACGTAATCAAGACCGCTATCGTAACAACCATCAATAATTCGTACAATCGACGTGAACCTTTTGAAACTGATAACAATCCGTTCGATTCATCACTGCATATTTTCTCACATGATTAACCCATATAAATGTGTTGTATTCAGCCTGATGATGAATTACCGAAAACAAGCTTGTTTGCTGCACGGTCTTCTAATGTATAAGCCGGGTATTTTTCTGCAACTTAAATGACATCATCTGTTTATTATTTTCAATTGGTTTCGGTTATTTTTTAAATGGAATGATTCTCGTACGATTAGTTTTAGATCAATGAAGCAAAAGCTATGAATGAAGTAGAGGGGGCTGGGTTCGAAATAGTACAAAGTGATACGCTTTATTTATAGTATCGACCCATCTCAAGGATTTCCAATTTACGAACTCGCAAAAGTCCTGATCAAATAAAAACTGTCAATCTTCTTCTAGACAGTGACGTTCTTCAGATTCCACCCTCAATCTTCTATATATTTAACCATTTTAGCCCGCACAGTCTTATTCTTATTTCCTGCAGTAAATATATCAATGCTCTTCATCGAGGCATGCATACTTTTATAATCATTATAGAAATTCCTTGTTGAAGTGGTGTGGAAATTACATTTCGTGGATGCTCATTATGATAGAGAGAAAACATCACATTTGTTTCTTGACTTATTGGATATAAACAAACGGATGTTTGCATTACTCAGCGCTTTTCCAATGCACATGATTGAATTGATGACATCAAGGTATTTCGAATCCTTTGAGCAACTAGCAACAGTCGGTTACTACGGCTCACGGAGGTTGGGTTTACTAGAAGTTCTACCCTGCCCTTTGTATACAATGTGAGTTGAGTATCAGTTTGTTAGTGCTACAATACGGAACCCTAATCGAACTAATGTATTCAATGTTGCTCTCTGATTCAATATAAAACAGTTTGATAATAATCTGCAGACAGTTAACTACAGTATGCACTTGTTAAGGAGCAACGAAATATTACCGGATATATCTCGCAAATTTATATCACGATGGTGAACCCTCTTGGACTCACAAGAGTACTAGATAATGTTGGTATTCTCACTAGTTGTGGAGTACGTTTATGTTATTTAGCCTTTTACTGGGTTGAACCAATTCAACCTGCTTCTTTCTTGCAAGAAAATGTTAAACTCAAAACTTTTAGTCAACTTTGAAGTCTACTTATTCTATAACCAGTCACTACTGGACAGTTTTATAACAGGAACATCAAATGGAAACCTCAGACGCAGAGTATAACACATCATTGTCAGCACTTTTCAGATCTTTCGCCTGTTATTAACAAACGTCTTTATTCAATTCCTTTATGTAGCACTGACTGCCCGAAGAATAAAGAAGACGTTATCTAAAAAACACTTCTGCTAAACGGTTATTCGCAGGATTTATTGATATTCATATTGCGGCGAACTTTCATTTAACAATAAAAGGTCTTTATTGTCCAGTTTGCATGTTTCCAACCCACTCACATGCTTTTGTTTAGGAACCAGAATTCTAGCAAGTTCTTAATTTAAACATCGTGTGCACGTCCACCTCTCCATGTACACCTGAGTGACGCTTTCGGTCGTGGAATTTCGGTCGCCACTTCTCACCTGCTCTCCTTATTTCGTCGAATGATGACTCGTTCGGCCGTTTTTTCTCCGCTATCAATCAGTTGTGGGTGTCGACCATATGTCACCACCGCACCGAGTGATGAACTAATTGTGTGTTCCCGACTTGGTCATCTATCACAATATGATGGACTTAATGGCTGAAGACTTAGCTTTGTTGTGACCGCAAAAGACGCTTGGCCTGAGAATCCGTTTGTATATTTCGTCAAAAATGCAAACCACAAACGCGTACACTCATTTGCACGTCACACATACATTCACATACATTATTTGGCATTACGTTGTCATTCCCCTTGATGAAACTTCTGACATAGAGCGTATACACTATTCCCATAGTCTATTCTTGTCCATCGTCTTCCTGGCGTTCGCAGCCTGCTCTTTTGTTCCTGAATGCTGCCTGTGAGAAATATACTACTCGTGAGTAATATACTACTCGCCTGTCATACAACAATTTGTATAGCGCCCGAGGTGAAAAAAATTCCCCGCTAGCCGATCAGAACATACAAGTCAGTTATCATCAAACATCACAGATTATAGTTACCACTTAAACACACCTATCCTTATATCGCATTCATACATGATGTCTTGGACCCAAGTTTATATTGCAAAAATGATACACAACGAAACAAACAATCTGTTTCCTTCTTTAACATACCAGTTGGTTTGTAGTTGACAAATATAAGCATAAAACGTCGAAGCCTGTATCTTACGTACAGCTGTAAAAATGTCAAAGTGGATGATCACTGGTATACTCGACTGAACCCAGGTAGTACGGGGGTAAGAAACTTGACACCCCCATCTGTTCAAAACAACAGGTCCACAACAAATAGTAGTTGATTTGCTGTCATGCTGCTGGGAACGCTTTTTTGTCGGAAGTGAACAACACGGACTACTTACTCATGTTGTAGTTTGCCAGCTGATTTTGGTGGGCTAATTGGTTAAGTTATTATCCATTGATAAGTTGTAAGTAGGTGGATGATGAGGTAAGTGAAATGTATGCGCCTTCTTGTTGCGACTATAAAATATTACGCATCTATTGACAGTTTGAACATAAAATATGGATCAGATTTGGAAGGACGTCCAACTTATGTCATGGGGGAAATATTTATGCCTTATGTTACATTATGACTAAGTATGTCACATTTGAATGTCAGTGAAGTACTCTTGTCCTTAACGAAGTTGTTTGTCTGGTTGTCTGTTGTAGTTCATAAATGTGAACGACTTGTTGCTACTGATGTTTAACTGTGTTACACACGAGAATTCGGCAACGTCTTTGCATAGAACTGTCGGGTAACGGCATATGTAATTTTCAAATGTTGCTGTTATGACAAGAAATGTCAGTTAAATTTTTGACCATAAAGGTTTATGTGGGTAGGAGATGAAGTTTTATTCCGTCAAACCATTGCTCCACTGAATATCACTCAGGACTGAGTGATTAATAAATTTTATTTGCAACAACTTCTTATGGAGTGCAGAAATATTTCTGTTACAAAATAAACATAGTAATGACAGTCCTTCAGTCTTACCGAATTGCTTGTCGATTTTGAAGCACTTAACATTGAAGTTGTATTAGTTACAATTTTTGATTAAAACTTAATTGTCCAAATGACAGAAAGCAGTCGAACTGCTAATCAAATTATGGACACCTAGGTTGTCTGGGAGATCGTAGACGCGACACAAGGTTGAGAATTCCCAACTGAAAATTCTATATAGTCTTGACTACAACACATGCCTATGAACAAATTTAATTTGGACGATTTCGGATAGAAACACTCAAACTTGAATATCAACTTCAGTCGTATTTGCCGGTAACATCATTACACTTTGATTGAGTGCAGAATGTTGCAGGCATACAACTATTAGCATTGCTAAGGTCAAACTGCTCAAGAGCAACTGAGAAAGCATCAGTAGTTTTGATTAAGATCATACCTAACATCCGAAGTGGAAGCTCTGCTAGGTGTTCTTGAACAAGACACCATCAGAGGATTATCATGTTTCCTCGGGTGAGGATTTGGTAATTCGGGTGTCATTCACCGTTTGAGTGCGATGACTCAGTTTTCGTCATCTGCAACAAGATCATAGGGATAACTTTCAGTACTTCTAATTTGTCAATATGAAGGTTCGGATTCACAGATCGGTCCTTATGAGGAGGTGTTCTAAACCGAATCAGAAAGGCGTCTTTGTTGGATCCACAACCAAACTTTAATGCTAGTCGCCATTTGGGCCTTAAAAAGCAATTGATTTCAATGGGAATCAGCAGGTGGTATGCGGCTACTTGATAATTCGCAACAGCACAGTGCATGCCGCCGGGCCTGAACCCACGGCCTGTAAAAAACTGTCAGACTGGTAATCCAGACACGACTCTACTATGCCACGAAGTTTTCACGAACTTATACGGGTCATTATAGTGTAGTGAGGACGCGCAATCGCACTATACTATTCACACCAATACGATTCAGTAGTGAGGCCGGAGCATAGATTCTGACACTGGAGTAACCGTCGGAAACATTGGAGTGCCGCATGGAGTAAAATGGTTCTCGATACATAGATGAACTAAGCATTGACGACCGTGACAGTGGGGATGTCCTTGGACCGATGGCGTGTGCAAATAGATGGATTTGTTTGTCGTCGTTTTGAAACGCATAACCCATCTATTGGTTTACCGAATAAACAATCAAAATCGAACACCATCCACACTTGTTCGCAGTCTGTTTATTCACGATTGTGGGTGAGCGTTTGAAATTAATTATTCGGCCATGCCTATTGTGAGGTTATTAGTGTTGTGGCTAACACGCTAGTCTTACAGGCAAGAGGGTCAGATTGCAAACTCCGATCCGGACAACAATATGCACTACTGATCAGTTCTAATGAACGCGAAACTCGAGTCTAGTGCTTGCTTTCGAAGTGGGCTATCCAAAAGGCTTATCTGAATGCACAGGGTGCGATCAAGTGTGGGTGCTGTTCAATTTTGAAATAACGTAAATCCCTGAACTTTCACTACTTACTGATTAAATAGTCCTTACATAATCCGCGCCCTTGGCTTGCAACAGTAATTGGAAGTTTGATTTTCTTTTTCAACTGACGAAAATTGATAAGCCGTCTGTAACAAAAGGAACCAGAACAGTTCATGGAAATCACTCAGGTATATTTTCTCTGCCTCAGTGATCGTGATTCCATGGTCTATTGAGAGACCTCCTGATAGTTACTCATAGACTGCACGTTAGATTTCTCGACGTACTCGGTGCGGATAAAACGCAGCTAGGTCGAAACAGCAATACAGTTCCCGCTAGATCTTACCACAACCAAATACTTTCAAATCATCTCTCATTCTTCTACAAGTCTGTGGTGGATGATTGCGGATTTTCAAACCAACCACTTCCAAGAAAGAGATGTTCGGCTGCTGAGAAAGATAACCAGGCGACTGTGACGTAGCGGTCTGGTGGACATTTGTCCAGACTAAAGTCCCATAGAACATTACCATTCTGCCAATTAATCACAAGCTGTTGTTTCAATCCTCCCAAATTACTTGATACCAGTAATACTCTACTGGGCAGAAACAGTTGCTCATTGTGATCAACTGCAAGTACAAAAACCTTCGTCAAACTCTACTCGGTCCGTGATAGATGTTTGCTAGTTTGTAGATCCCAACCACAAAACGTAGCTGCCTGGGTTGAGCTCTCAAGGATGGGAAGTGCAATCGTCAAATTGACAAAAGTGTGTAACTAAACAACCTATAAGCATTTTTCGCAATAACATACAGTATTTATTATAAAAACAGAATAGGGTCTTTTGGTTCAGCTAATGTTTATTATAAAGTGGTCGTTAACCATTCACTGTATAGTGTAATATTATTTCCGTAATAAGATAATGCACAGTTTGATGATATTTTTCTCTAACAGTGATACAAGGCAGATTTGCTCTAACCGCAAATGAAATCATCGGAAATAAAAACCACACTACTGAATGGGCAGTTAGTGGTTGCTATTATTCTATTTGTCAATCCAGCATAGTTTATTCGGAACAGTTGATTCATCATCCGTACAAAGTCAGTTTTAAGTTTGAATGCTTTCCTTTGTTTTCAGCAAAAAATTCATCCAGCACACGTGGTTACCCGAGTCAACATGAAGGATGTTATTGCTTTATAAGTGAGTTAGGATTATTTGTAAATAATGATCAAACATTGTACTACACAGTGAAGCGTCCGCCTTTGATGTGAACTACACGCAGTTGGAGAATAGAATCGCTCATCATGACAGATATATTTGGGAACACAATATAACGTTAAATGCAGTGCTGAGGTGCATTTTAACCCTCTCCAACAGTGTCATTTTGTTGGTCAGATACAACGAGCCCCTGACAACTCAATTTACCTAGGTGACATATTCAGCACATGGAAGTTTGTAATCTACTCTCAACTCAGAATTGCACAAAGGTCGCCCCAGACAAGCGTGCTGTATTGATCGACCAACGGAACACATTTCAGCTCAGTGATTCAGACCCCCTCACTCGCTCAATCTCTTCAAGTTAGTTCGCCTATTATGCTTACTGTTTGCAACAAGACTTAATTCCGATACTGGTTTTACACGAACGTCACGTCAATTTCTAACAAATTGGATGGGTTTCGAACCCATCTATACTTGCGGAAACTTATTTATAACAGACATCATTGAGACCTGGCGTGTACAGGATTTGGGCGATGGCTAACTGCCCATCCTTGGTTTGATATTGTTCCGTAATGATGATAAAACTGTAGCAGTGATGGTGTGGCTCTTTATTATCGGTCACACTCAAAGATATTAAGTATTCGTAAAAGTGTGCTGCTGCACTTTCCTCGGTCAAGTAGGTGGCATCACCCATAACTTCACTTGCTAGATTTTTGTGAGCTACGGATCGCCATGTGCACATAGAAATGCTTACACAGCCACCCATAGTGCTCTGCACAGAATACGTCATCACCATCATCATAACAGCCATGAGCCTGACCAAAAAGTACTATGACTCGGGCCGCCGCTCGTCTCAACAGTGACGTGGAATATCCTAGAAGAAAACGTTACTAAGAAGGTTGAAAATTATTGAAAGAAGACTAAGCGGAAGAACTGGGAATAGTATGAATACAGATACGCCATGGATTGCGACACATCGCCATCTCGGATAGCGTCTCTAACCAGCGGTTTGAGTGATCACGAGGACCCCATCCAGGTAGGCGACACCTACCCACTTTGCTCGATGGAGCAGTCAAGATCTTCATATTTTGTGACCACGTTGTTGCTTGACCACCACGCAGTTTTACCCAACTGTTGGCTGCCTCAACGTATAATGTCCGGTACGGTAAACGACCAGATGACAAACGGAAAACGTCACTCAACCACTGCAAGTTGTGTACTATGATTCGTTCGCCAATTAATCGCGTATCCCGAACGTTCTGAAATACGCGTCGGCTAACGGTCACATTACTCACGCGATCAGTTCACCTGATATGGGCCAATTGGCGGAGACAGCGATGGTCAGAATACCGTCTTAGCTATAATCACCCAAAGCCAAATTTAACGAATACTAAAAGCGATGTAGTATTATTACACCCTCCTGTGCTAATCAAGGTTTCTAGACAATGACGAAGGCTGGGCTAGGTTAAATTGCTCATACTGGGTGACGAATACGCCTAGAATCATCTTGACCGACTTACTTTTTATCAAGGAGGTTGGCATGATCATGATCCAACAATCCAAGCTTTTTAAATCATACGGGTCATGGAGTAACTGGATCAGCCTATTTATACGGAACACATCACCAAAGATATGGGTCTGAAAGCTTATCGAAAGGTAGTATTCCCAGCGGTGAATACACAGCTCAGCAAAGTTATATGAACTGGCCACTGCAGCACATCCAGTCTTGATCATCACTTGCGTAATGTCATCGAGGAGACATCCGATGGCGTTAGCAACCTCTTTCCGATAAAATTAACTCGAACTAGTAAACTTCAAGATACATAATTAATAGAGCCAAATGTCTGATTAAACTGAAACGTTTAGTCTGGAACAGACTGAATTTACGCTTACTGAGTACGTTGTGTATGACAACCTTCCCACGGCTGTTATCAGACAGGATCGGTTTTGCCCTCAACTCGGTCTTGCCCAAATGCTGAAGGTGAAAGCTAAACCTTTCTACAATGAAGTCGCAGCAAGCATTAAGAGTAAGGTTGACATTTCGCGATCGTAAACCTCTGGTGGATTCACCGACACGAATGTACTACTCTAGATGAACAGTACATAAATGTGTATAACTACACATTATGAACAACATCTGTGCTCACAATTAACAAATCAACTCAGTTACCCCCAAATTCATGCGTCAAAAGTCGGAATCAAACTGAATACCTTTCTAACTCGCAAATCGCCAGGTCCGGAAAAAGCTTTTCCCATCTACTTGAAAAGCTGTCCTACCGAACCAGCGTTACAGCTGGCACTAGTTTTTAATGGTTTCGGTGGAAAATACTCAATTGTATCTAACTTCAAAGGTGCACGCAAAGGTGATCTAGCGAACTTTTCACCAACAGCCCTGTTTTCAGTGGTTCTCAAAGTACTGAGGGCCTACCAGATGAATCGCTCAGGGTCAAAGTAACACCCTCTAGCTTATTGCTTAATAGTAGCACAAATTTAGTAGCGTGTATTTATGCTTTCACAAATCAACTGATTCCTGATGACTTTTGAACAAAGGCTACCGGAGCCAGGTTGACCACTGCAATGATTTATTTTGACTCTTTCAAGGAATTTGATAGGGTTGAGCACACCACATTTTTAGGGGAGTTCCATAATCTTGGCTTCCGTCTGTGTTCACTGACATGTCTTGACCAATGTCCAACGGATAACAAGTTTAACCTCAGGGTTAATTGGTGTTTACTAAGGTGGACCCTAGCAACAGCACTGTTTCTCAAGCTGTTGTTCAGCCTTATTTTTGGACCTCCCTGCACAATCAGGTCACCAATATTGCTTCGCGTTATTGGCATAAAATTCTGGCGAGTTCTGGAATGCACGGAAAATGTGGAAAACTCACGGCGTGATCTGAACTGTCTAAATTAGATTCCGAAGAAAATAGCTTGGCGTTCAGTATAAACACATTTGAAGTCATACGCATTAACCACCCAAATTTTGGCGACTCCAACTTTGGTAACACTAAGTCACTCGTATCGATAGGTTAACGAGACCTATGGACTTACGTGAAAGGTGGTATTAATGTCTACGTGCTGTTCAGCCATAGCCAGATTTTATAAAGGCTCCCGAGGCACCTAAAAAGAATTTATGAAATTATCCACCGTGAAATATTTCCTACTTTGTTTGCCCCCATTACTCACTCACACCTGCATATTTACCTGTAGGCCTGCCGTCATTAACTTAAAAAAATGTAGAATCTACTAAAAGGGTTCAGAACAAACTAGTTGAAGAATTACGGGGTCGAGAGAGATCCTTGTCCAGAAAGATTGGCAGAGTTTGTTAAATTCGAAGTGAACTACTTTCATCTTGGATGTCAGCTAATTTTTTTCACGACATGCTTCACATCCCGAATTATTCGGTACCACACTTTTTACACCAAACAGTGACAAATGTCTAGAAGGTCATTGGATGAAATTGGGTTATGGAATTGGTGGACTACTATGGGAACAGAACTGTTTAACAGTTGGCGTCAGTTCACATTGCAATTCACTGCCTAACAATGTGCTCACAACCAAATCGTTTTAAGATTCTAAAGTAGTAAGCACCGGCATGTATTTTAAAACCAAACCTAGCAAACCTCCCACATCAGTTCTACAGACCTTTGAATATGTGTACCTGATAGAACCAGTGGGAACCA
Source organism: Paragonimus heterotremus (assembly GCA_013368495.1). NCBI lineage: Eukaryota > Metazoa > Platyhelminthes > Trematoda > Plagiorchiida > Troglotrematidae > Paragonimus > Paragonimus heterotremus. The sequence goes on along the minus strand of LUCH01003189.1, from coordinate 51,342 downwards.
TTGATGTGTTGCCGTTCGTGATGATAATGATGATGACGATGATGATAGTGTTGAATCCTGACGAAATATCGTGTCAGTGTGTTTCAATGTTTGTTGCTGGTATAGTTGTATGTCGTCAGCTTTAATTTCGTTTCTTTTTCCCAAATTTTATTCGCATTTTTTTGCTTTTATAAACCACAATTTTTCCCTGATCAGCATAAAAACAAGAATACACAAGAAACTCTCTCTTCATTCAGTGACAAACTGTGGATCCATATAAATTGGCATCAGGTGAGCAGATGAAAAAGGGTCAGCTGCATTTAGTTTTTTATCTCTAGTTGACTGAACAACGTAAGAATCGCAATTTCACAGTTTCGGACGAATCCTTATTTCCAGCAAACTTGCTCATAGCACAGATAAAGCCGCCTTTCCTGAGAGTCATTTTTTATTGGGAAAATCACGTTGTATTTCAGATTATACATGAAAATATTTGACAGCTTTTAGTCGGCAATCTTTTTTGCTACTGTTGTTAGCACGGACTCCACCAAATACCCACTTAATACTGTGTTCATCAGCTTAAAAAAATAACTGATTTCTGTGCAGACAATAAACTTTTCATGTCTACATTGTTAAAAGCTACTTACTGCTCTTTAGATGTGATCATTTAAGTGATAGTTCCAAAAAATCAGTTTTTCTTTCATCAGTTGGAAAACATAAGGGTTAGAATTATTATGTTTAACCGAAGAGACTTTTCTGAGAGACAAGTGCTAAAATGCAACAATGTGGTATTGTCGAATCCACCGGATTGACTTTTTTGAAGTTTTCCTTCAGTTTTTGAGTGTACGTGTCACTGTTAAGATTACTGTGTGCAAATTAATCACAACGATATGCAAGGTATTATGGTGAAGTGTTCATATTTGCAACGGCCGGCTTAGTGACACAGGGCCAGATAACAACAACAGACAATCACCTCTTCATGTGGTGACTTCAAACGCTGATCCAAAGAAGCTTGTCTGTGAATTTTTTACTGGAAACCTAACGCCACCAATTTTAAAGCAGTTTTTTAAGAGACGGGTTAATCTGTCTGGAAGTTTATTACACAATACGTGTGATAGTTTCTGACAATTACAAAGCAGAAATTCTGTAGAAGCAATAATAAACTCAAATTTGATGAAAATGTCTCACGTTCTTAAGTGGAAGGTCTATCTGTTTGCAAAGACTGTGACTTTAAACGAGTGATGTTCACTTCATCCCCAAATTTCAACCAGCAGGTTAAAGATGGCTCAGTTGGCTTAGTAAAAAAAACCATAGTTTCAGCCTGTCTGAAGAGTCCCCATCACAAGGTTTTCGAACGAAAAACAGACAGCGATTTTGTTGACTGGTCGTTCGAACCAATTAAGCAAACTAAACACTATCCACATGAGAGTGTGAATGAGCGTTTAAGTGTGATGTAGCTAGACGCTAATCAGAAAATATTGATGGTAATCTCCAAATGCGACAGAAAAGAAACCAGTTTTCTTGCTCAGGTTTTCTCTGTACTTCATGACAGGCGGTTGATAGTGTTCGTAATGTTTCAACGTTTAGAATTTACTTAAACGGGTCATACTGAAAAACCAGCTCTCACTACAGTCCTATTCTCTATGGCGCAAATGGGTCATTCATCAAATAGCTCTTAGCTGTGGGCTTTAGTGCCGCTCACTTGCGTGCTTAACGAGAGTGCATTTTAAATTTGTTCGTTCATTACTCCACGACTTTTTTTGGAAAAAGAAACATTCCCATCACCAAATTAATAGTCACTTTTGAGTCCTTATTGGCTGACGTAACCTCGATGATCAAATGACCTCTAGGATATTGCGAGTTAAATCATCTAATTTCGAGGTCACATCATACGCAATGTAAATAGTGCAAGAGCTAAACATTTAACATTCCTAGAATGGAAATTTATCACAAAATCCATAGGAATCGATTTTCCAAAAATGGACGTAAGTTATTCATAGGTCTAATTCCAAACTATTCAGTGGAAGAGGATACGACAGTGAACAAGAAATCGAAGAACTTCTGGAAAGAGGTAAATGAGAGTATTCGAATATCCAATCTGTTAATAAATACTGTCATAAAAAATTCATTTCCTGTCTGTTTGTATCAGTTATCTTCATACGAACATTTACTGTTAAATTCTTGAAGTAAGAGAGATAGATGTGATTAACTGGACAAAAACGTTAGGATTAATTGGTCGATAGCCAATAGGTTTGAATAGAATTTTTATATGATTTTAAAGACTCAAATCCACAAACATTTTGAGGTTGAAAACGAACGTGATGCACAAGTGTTTTGTAGAAGACTGTGAGCTAATGTTGAAAAAGTCATCACAAGCAAATATAAGTAGGTTTTTGGATTTTATGTTTTTGAGTCTTGATATTCTGCAGAATGAAAATAACCGAGTACTGCAGTCCTTAATTGGAGCGTAAAGTTGATTACTTTTGTATGCAGTGGTGTGCAGCTGAGAATGATTAGTATAAAATTTGGATATTTCCAAGAAATATCTATCCGTACCTCATGGGACAATCGTTTTCAACAAGAAAACATACGAATTACCTAGAATAAAGCCTTCTGTCAACAGATATGAGAGAATTCTAGAAATCAGGACTTATGCATGTGTGCATTTCATACAGGGATTAAGACAAATAAACCTGATCAGAACACACGGTATGTTGAAACGTTTTACCATTGAACGCTTATGTTGACTTCCAGTGAGCAGCTTCACACATAGATAATCCCCTCGGATGTACATATATGTATATAGGACACGAATAGTAGAATGCTTCAGTTGTTCAAAGTTCTGGAACATTTATAAAAAAAACCGGAACGTTCTCAACATCATCCGGCATCGCAGAACATGCAATTCCTAAAGAAACCGATATGCACGTCATGACTGAACTTATCAACACAATATGCACATCGATAGAATCATATTCAGTGTTTACTTGCCTACATAACCCGATGGTAATGAAATAAGTCATACTATAAGGTAATTATAAATTCTCTCGAATCCCAAATTCTTTCAGTCTCTGCTTACTTTGAGGGAAGATTAGCCACTTTTTAAAGGCTGTTTATGGTGTCCTAAAAATGAATGTGCAAACTTTACTTAGTATACTTTAAAACAGGTGATGCACAGGTTTAACGATTTTTAATCAAACGAGCGAACGTTAAACAAACTTTTGAAATTATGAAAACAAACCATAATATTGGTGTGTATAACTGGGCTCGTGACAGCAAGATTGACGGTTGAATTGCACATTATTTATAAAGATTTCACATCTCCTTATAAAAATTTTTGTAGAGTGCCCGTAGAAAGGTTAACTTACATCACTTTACTGATAAGTAGTTTGGCAGATTTTATATTTTTTTGAGGAGTTCCAACTGTGAAAAATCTGAACTTCGACTAGATTCGAACCAGTGACAAAAACAACATGCCCAGAAGCGACAATTGTTCCACCAGTCAAAATATGAAGCTATGTCCGAACCTCAGAAATTTCAAATTTGAACCTAGTTACCCACCCAACCAACTGTGTCATATAGAATCCATGGAATAATCCAGCCGATGGACTGCTCACACAGGATTTCTTGATCAGTTCACGCTGGAATCAATCAACACCACCGATAAGCATTGCCATTGAATTACTGATAAGTAGTTCGACAAATTTTATAATTTAGACGAGATTAGGTTGAGAAGTGGTTAATCTCCATTCTGCATTCAAAAGGTTGTCCGACTACTGGTGACACAGTGACAATGCTCATCGTTGGTGTTGATGGATTCCAGCATAAACTGATCGAGAAATCCTGCTTGGACAGTTAGTCTGTTAGATCATTTGATGGAATCCATATTACGCAGTTGATTGGATGGATAACTAGATCCAAACGTAGAATTTCTGAGTTTTGGACGTGGCTTCGTATTTCGGCTGTTTGAGCAATTGCCGCCTCTGGGCATGTTTTTGTCACTGGTTCGAATCTTGCCGTAGTTGCGTCTTTTGGCATGTCATTCTGCAGTTCAAACAGATGATTAAACCGAAGAATTATCGACTCTATCATTGCTACGTTGTACTGTTGACATAAAAGCGTTTATCTGTTCGTATTTCGCGGTTTGTCTCCTATTGTCGGTATTCTGTTAACAAGACCTAACAGTCCATACAAAAAACGATTAGTATCTAGTTGAATGTCTCAAACACATTTTCATAGTAGGGCAGTTAACGTTTGGGGGTTCAGATTTGTCAATTTAAACCTATCACAGAATGTAAGTTCAGCTTGTACAAAATGTTACCAGGCAGACATTTTACCTGATTGATTAGTAAATCGATTTTTATGTCCCTTTAATCAAGGGTTCTTTCAAAAGGTTTGTAGATACTGAAATATTTGGTAGACACTGACATAAATCATGATTTTGATATCAATCGGCTAATTGCGTGCTCACTGTGCTTCAGTATTTTACAGACTTATTCAAGAGAAGTGAGTGAGAATCCCGCTTTTCGATTTTCAGTGTTTTTATACTGAGATAGGTGTGTTCATCCAAATCTTTACAACACTTAGATAGCCGGCAAAGCTCGACGTTAATTATACTCAAACCCAAATTTCCACGCCATCAGAATCGTTTTGATGTATCTTCCGAACCAATCAACTAACTTTGATGAAAAAATGGCAAACCTAACATTTATAAAATTGCTAATGGTAACAAGCTTGGACAGTATGTCCTGCTTAACTCAACCAGTCTTGGGGATATTTGAGTTGCATCGGCCGCTATGGTGATTTATTACTAAATGTCACTGTTTTATCATAACCGTTATAATTTGATTTACCGCTTGTCGGTTCCAGAAATTAGCATTTCTCATTCGGATTTTGTTGTGTGAGGACACGCAACAAATCCTATGGGAATACCACAAGCTTAGGAAAAGTTCAGAAGGCAGTACGTCTGTCGATCAAATTCACACTCTGGTGCTAAGTTAACCGCTTAAACGCCAAATGGATATCTGTAATGAAAATAGACCAGTTCGGTTGTAATTTGTTCATCCCGATATCCAAAAGAAGTTGGACAAGAAAACTAATGATTTCGTGAACCGTGAACCAAACTATCATAGTTGTATCGTGTTTCTTAAGTGGTAACATACAAGTCAATACTTTGACGGAAGGGAAAATTTACGCAGGCGCCAACAACAAATTGACTGGAGTTCACTAAACTTAGTCAAAAAGTGATGTAGTTATGTACCAATCAGACCGACCCAGCGAAAGTTGACGAAAACATCCGAATTAGATTAGAGAGGTTATTGGAAAAAAGGAAACGCATGTATCTGAAAACTGCATGAATAGTTCAATCTTGTTGCGGCAGAAAGCAAGAACCCAAACTCAAACGGCGTTCCCATGCAGATAATGCGATTTTGCTTACATTGGATTGACTCTGTCAAAATTTGATATTGCTGCTGTCTCTCCTGTGTATCAGTTGCTCACCTAAGTATTCACTGCACAGTTGAACTGAGAGACAGTTGTATCTCTTCATCACTAATGCAATTATGCGATAAAAAACAACCAAATGGCAAACAGACCGACGAACCTTCCTAAACGCGCTTTTACGTAGATCATTTGTTCGAAACAAAAACACATCCAACTGGTCCGTCTGACAAAGACAGACCATTCACAGGCAGTAGGTGGACAATGCTTTGTTATACAAATACCAATCAACCAAGATGGGAATGACGTCACAGTATCACGCAAAACTGAAATGAATATTAGTATTTGAACGCTCAATATAGGTTCATTTTTTCAATCTGTGGTTCAGACTGAGTTATACTGTTCAACACGCTTGCCTCATGAAAGCGTGGCCGGAGTTTTAGTCCTAACCCTGACAAGGATATGCACTACTGACAAGCTGCTCATATTAAAACGGAACTTGTGTCTGCTGGCTCTTTTCTGAAGGGGCTGACTAGAATGTCCATGGGAGTGTGACAGCTGAGATCAATTGTGGGTGGTGTTCAATCTATAATTTATAGTGTACACTTAGCCAAAGTTTAACATTCTGTGAAATAATCTTCAAACAAAATGCTGATCAAACCGAGAACAGGTAGATCATTCAGAAAGGCCAAATTATCAAAAAAATGTCTTACCAAACATTCCAGGAATTCGTCTAAACATAGTAGATTCTTTGATCACCTGATTATCTGCGGAATCTCGTTCGGGGCTGTCTGCAACCGTTAAGGAACTCATAGTTGAGGGAGTAAAAATCCATACATATCTTTCATCAAAAAGTTCATTCAGATATGCGTAATCCGTATTTTTTAAGCTATCCGCAATGTAGAGTAAAGTGTTCAAATCGTAACTGGAAAAGAAAGAGGAGTAAAATTTCAGAGAATTAGTTATATCCAGTGTAAGAATTCCTTTTTTCACAGTCTGTTTTGAAGTAGTGAAATGTCATTAACTTCAGATAATAAGATGATTTGTCAGCAACTGGGCAACGTGATGCGCATGACTGTTCTTCAGTACATATTATTCATGAACTATAAGACGTCTTGTTTTCAAGAGAACAAAACTACTTTGGAACTCATCAAATCAGTACAATGTTGGAACCAAGGAACATCCAACTGATTGGTGAAATTACTGGCTAACTAAGGAATTTTCTCGTTCAATGTGTTATTGTCCGAATTGTTTGAAAATGTAACCTACGAGACTGGCATGACGACAATGATTGACTAAAGTCTAAGTTCTGTGCAAAAACGGGTAATGTGATAGGTTGAATGTAACAACTGTTACCACTGCTATGAATAAGTGATCGGGCTGTGTTCTGACTGGTCTGGGATCGAACGACACATGCCTGTGTCACACAACGTGTCATCAGTGAGGCGAATTGTACAAGCTAGGCGCAAACTCAACACAGTGTTGTTGATAGATTTTTACAACTAGAAATACGGCATCCATATGAATACGTACGATGCACCAGTTGCAGTATTGGCGCCGAGGGTGGGATTCGAGCCTATGCACGGAAGATCTAACACGCTGGCACGCTATAGCCTTAACCATTGGATAATTCTATCCGTATTAAAAGAAACCATTTGAGGGTGAATCTTTAAACTTTGGATTTTCGGATCGCGAAACTAAACCCGAACGGTATGAATTAAAAGCAACTGAGATCATTCTTGCTTGTCAATTACTACGCGGTTAACCAGTGTAGAAATAGTCACCCATTCAACTGGTTTACTTTTCCACAGGTTAGTCTTGTAGCGATACTTGGTGTTCAAATCGAAACTCTCATCTAATTTATAGTTCCATTTTTTGGTTAACCTAATTGAAATGAACCAATATGTTTTTTCCACAGAAACCAAAGTATTTGCTATCCAGCATCTAAAATACAACAAAATATCAGATAAAACTTGCCGCGGAATTGTTGGTATTGTCTCCTTGGCTATCTCTTGCTTAAAGAAATGCGCAATTAACAGTTCTATTTTCTTTCCAAGCTGTCACTTGCTTTATGAAGAAAGCGTAAGGAAGAAACTCACACTAACGTTTTTGATTTAATCAACTTGGATATAATATTGCATCAATACCACTTTGATTATGGTTATCGACAGAACTGGCGTCCTGTAGAATATATCTAACTAGTGATAACATTGTGAATTTCCAATTATACGTTTTCCATCGAACCGAGGTTGGAGTGCTTTAAACTTTAAAGGGATTCTCTACTGGACATCTAAAGTTACGAACATAACGTTGTTTATGTACATTGATAATCAGGTCATACAATATTGCTGTGGTGTTTGTTCTGACCTGGCTTCAACCATCACTTAAGTGTCTGCGGCTCATTGGAATACCAGTATGTGCAGTGAAAGTAAAAACGTCAGTTAAACGTTGAACTGACTGTCAACTTTCTTAAACTCACATACTAGCCAGTTCTCACCGATTGAGTTTATTAGATAAAGAGTGGATTGAACCCTTCACCGTGGATGTAGTTGTTAGTCAGAATAGATCATCATCAGTCGTAGCACAACGCTTATAACGGCATCGCCGTAATAGTCACTGAAGTTTTGTTTAGTTTTTGCCTTCTCAATCAGCGGCCGGAAGGTTGAAACTTCTGTTGCAAGTTGTGATCTTGTTACAATTCTCTACACCACCATGAGTTCATATAAGAAACTGGTTAACATGGTGAGTTGTCTCAAATGTGAGCAGCAACGTGCCATGTTCTACTTAGACGTACCAACGTATTGATCTCACAATAATATGTATAAGTGAAATTTACTTCAAAATAGCTAGTATTTTTGCTTCATACTTTGCTTGTTACGGGAGACAACCATATCTTAAAATGGCTAAATCTGAGTGAGTAAACATAAGCCAACTAACATGTTACTAATTCATCGTTAGTACTCAACAGAATCAATCAGCCAGAAGTCGCTGATGTGGCTTCAGGAACATAGTCTGATTTTATTACATTGCCAACAAAATGTACTCTGCAACTGACAGTCAGCTGGGTTCGTAAACATATCAATCAGGTATACGCCAAGTACAGCACTGAGTAGTACTTAAGACGTAAAACTTGATTTAAACGAAGTGTTTTAGTGAATTTAATCGGTTTGCAACGCGATCCACAATGTGTCTGTTAGTAGGGGATCTGTCCACTTGAACTTCAATAGATAAGTCATACAATCGAAAATGTGTCCTTCCGTTGGAGTTACCTTGGTAGTAGTTTTTTATAAAGCCGTGTCAAAAATAATTCCACTCAAAATCTGGAAGCCACCTTTTTGAACTGACTTGGATCAACCAACGTATTCATGCAGGCTAAAATCACAGTTTGTGTTATGTGCATGAAAATCCCAACCCAATAATTTCATGCCGGTTTGACAGACAACATTGTCCACACTTTGCAAATTGCTCACTGTGTTGAGGATAGTTGAGTGTTCTCGATTATTTATTTGCGTCCCGGAGAAAACGTGAATTCACCTTGATTTGAAAAGGCACGAGGTTACATGTCATGTCGACACCAAAATTATACCGGTTAACCCGACATCGACAGGATAAATAAATATATTTTTGGGTCATTTCAGTTTGTTTTAGTGTAGCAATTATTCTTCCGGCAAGCACATTGTAATCATTCATTCTTGTTGTTCTAGCTGCCTAAAATTCTCAAAAAATGGTCAGTACACCAATCAACGTAAACGAGTACAATGTAGGCCTCCGGATTTTTGCTTCTGTGAGGAATCGCCTACAGCATTGTTGCACAGATCGACTCAAATGCGTTCCACCACATTTACTTATGTTTTAAAAACTAACAAACGTACTAGAGAAACGTAAAAATTTCAAATATTTTCACAGAAAATGTCACCTAAGTAAACTGTACTAATCTATGTGTTCATGGGATTTTAGTATTCCACAATCAGAAGTTATTTCTATTTGTTTTCTAATTGCCTGTCATAGATTTTCGTATTTTAGTTAGTTCAGTATACTCATCTAATGATTTTGGTTCTCTTTTCATACATGCTTAAAGCTTTGCAGTTATAGCACGACGCTATAAACGTGACAGAAAAACGCGCTCTGAACCAACTGCTAATTCACTATTGTCAACTCGAACAAATCAAGCTAATCGTAAACACTGGCCGAACATAAAAGTACCAGAGGTTCACTAAATTCTATTGTGTTGGTTCACTTGATAAAGGATATCCTGCTGTCAAATATTAATCGATTTATTTTCCGCATCACATGCGTTATCGGAAGTAATTCGTTAAGTCCAGTTGGATCAGTTCCGGTTTGATAATCCCATATGATCTTCGCATCTGTAAGCTGAATAACTGGTTGTTGCTTGAAAATCAGAACTGACTTTTGTTGTTTGATCATGATAGAAATTTGCACCTTCTGTTGATACGTAGCATTGCGTATATCTGGATGAAGCTTACATTGCTTACGAGTAGCCGGTAGTTGAGCAGCATGAAGAGTTGAACACAATCTATGCTACCAGATTAACATTTTTCTCGGCTTACTGAAATACAAATCGTTTATTTATCTACCCAATCAGTAGGGTGTATTTTCATTCGAACTTTAACCCTCCACTCAGAAACGGGATGTCTCCAGCCGTGAACCGAACTTTACGCACATATTTGGCTTGACATTCACCACTTTTATTAAGTGTTCATGATTTTCAGGCCGTTCTTAACTGTTTAATTCGTGCTCAATTTTTAGACAAACTCGACTGCCTAGACAAAGCACACGGAACAATAACACATAGAGCTTCTTTTCTTCGCGTAGATCTTACTGGCTGAAGCATGTCGGACAAATAAATGTGCTGATGTTTCCGAGAGCCAACAGTCTTACCCTTTCGTCTAACTTCACTCGTCTTGTAGAAAGATATTTATGGTTGAGCGAACATTTGAACAGCTCGATTCGCTGGTTTTGTATAAGGTTAAGTGGATGCCAAGCCTAAGTTGGATAATCTCGTCGTTTCAAATATGCCCATTACGGTAATGAGAATAAAGACATATAGGCGAACATATGTTTTCGATGAATCACCTTCAGGCCGGTACAATTATATGTTCGCCTATATGTCTTTATTCTCATTAAATTGGATAGTTGAATATCGGCCTTTCGTATAAACCTTGATTACAATCCATCATGTAATTTGTAAAAGGATTTGTTAAGAAGTGCAGCATATTCCCAAATGCGTTAATCTAAGACCAGTATAAGGTGAAAAAATCCGTAATGTTTTTCTGAAGTTATGGTTTCAGGTTCAATGGTAATTAATTAACAAAAAATTTCGTAAATACGTCTTCGTGAGGAATAATTGAATTTCTAAAGAAGTATGAGAGAATGTATCGGATGTATCTATCTGATCAAATTTTATGTAAGGCCAGTAGACTGTTAATCACCACAATGCTTTTAATGCCACGACAGTGGGGGTTAAACTGATATGAACGAAGATATAAAATATTTAGCAACTTTAAGCACTGAAAGATGAATATTACTAAATTATACATTATAACGGTCTGCACCATGAGATCTTGGTCGACGATGAGAAAAAAACCATCGAGGATAATATTAAACCGAATGGAACGTAATTCGATCTTTCCCCAACAAACGTCAGTCAAGTAGAGCCAATGATAAACTTTTCAACGCAAAATCTATCTGGTTACTAAAAATACATTTATGTCTCGCTCATATCATTCCATGGTAACAGTACTAAAGTTACTGGAGCTAGACAAACAAACTAATCTTGACTTGGCTTTTGTACTCATTCCTGATTGAACAAACGCATCATATCTCATGAACGGATTCCGCTGGTCACGACCTTAACAACATGTCAGTTCTTATTTCTTGTTGTCTTAAACTGTGCTTTTCAGTAGCCACTGTAATCTATAAAATTTACAAGCTGCCGCAACGGCATTTCTTTGTCTACTCACCACTGTCGTTTAGCGATGGATGTGATAGGGGTTTCCGATCACCCACTGAGGCACTGACTTATACAAAACGCCGCGATCACAACTGCGAATGGCTGACCATAAGAGGTAGCATGCCTCGTGTGATAATAGTTTTTAACACAGTTTTGCTACACACATGGCTGTCACCAAGGACCAAATTGAATCACGTCAGTATGTCGAGCTTATCAAATCCGACTGTGTTCGTTAGCTTAGTGAATAACGTATGCTGTACCCCAGCAACAAGACTTGGAGTAAAACCTAAGCGCATTGCGGGGCGTTGTACGGCGGCTTAACCTTTGCAGTGAATTACCATACATCTTCGCTTCCTCGGACGATTGCTTTTCACCGACTATGAAGTTCGTGGCCCTCAAAAGAATAGACTCGAAAATACTGGCACTTACCCCGTCTTCTCAGCCTAGTCCATAATCCTTGCGTTAGATTTATAATATCAACTGAATAAAAACGTCCAAATCTACAAAGGTTACACCACAATCAATGGACCACAATTACGTTTGCAAGTTCGGCATGAATGATACTGGAGGTTAAATCACGACGTGCGTGTACATGCCAATAACTATAGGTAGGCACGTCTAAAATGATTGACAGATCGGCGGGAGTTGAAAGCGTAGTCACAAAAAGCATCACTGATAAAGCTGTGAGAAATTCTGTCTCTCTAATGTCACTCGAGACCAACTTTCGAAAAATCTGTTCATGACCTAACCGAGTTCAAAATAAGCCAGATGTGTGAATGCAATCCGGTACGAAAGAACATCACTTCACAATGATTGATGTCTAATTGTGAAGTTCCAGATTTCTGTCAGATCTGAATTTTACTCAAAATGGCACCAAACAAAATATGTTAGCTTGTGCCTAAGTCATAATCAGAAATGATATGTGACAGTAATACTGACACCGAAAATGAAACAACATAATGTTCATAAGCTGCATCAAGTGATCTCAGTCTACTGGATTAATGCAGGCCGTCCGAACTAAGTGAAAGAACATAACAGGTGTGTAGATAAACATACATCACGATTGGACGTGATTTGAGCTATAGATTGTGCGTATTACGCTTAAAATGATGCACTAATTTAAAATCACGTGCTAGAATATGTGTGTAAATAAACGAAACGTCAATTCATCAAAAATAATTTTCTAAAGGGCCGGGATGTTTGTTGGAGGAACCGTAACAAATGTCCATGGGTAATGAAGGATTTACCATGAAAAAGACGGTAAATTGCGTCATAACTGAGAGTGATAGCAAAATTAACTAGCAAGCATACAACCAGTTGAAAAGGTCTTTGTGATATGTAAGGCAATCAGAAGATACACGTTTATGAAACATCCGGGTCGCGGTGAGATTCAAACCAGTGGCAGAACCATGAAGTCGAAGCGTAGTTGGGATGTTTATTCCCAAAGCATACGGGTAGATCTTTTTTAAGGTACAACATACTGCACATTAGTACAAGAATTGCTAACGTCCTTTAATTAAATCATCTGGACTACACACAAATCTGTAAAACAGCTGGAATGTAATTTTCCTCATGATGCACCTGAAGTAAATGTATTTGCGAAAGTTTAATTTAGATAGATTTGTTGTGGCAGAATACTGCGCTTCTTAACCGTGTTTGAAAATGCACTTATTTTTCACCAGCCAAAAAATAATCTACTGAACAAAGTCACGAATGTCTCTCAGACACTTTTTCACTGTCCGACGCTTCTTTGTGTTTCCAGTCCTTTGGGAACAAATCCTTCGTGGCATAGAACTAAATGTTAGCCTGCACTCCCTCTGTAGCTTAGTCTGTGGTTATATGAGTATTTGTAAGTCTTGCACATTGTTTGACACCTAACATAAAAATAGCAAAAACCATTAGTCAGACAGGAAACACGGTCAAAATTAATGACTATGAGGTTTTAGAATACTCGGAAGCGCATCCTGGTCATAGAAGCCACAATCCTCCTGTGAGCGTTGACCCTACGATTAAGTTGGCGGTTATCATTCACGTTTTAGTCCGTCCAATCCTATAATTCATGAGCTCTACTCTATGGAACGTTTTGTCGATGCTTAAATAGCCATACTGTACGATTTCTATCGCTGTTACTGTTTCATTTACAATCGTTAATTACTTGAATAACTGGTAAGTCCTTAACTGATACATATGACCTGCTTCCCGTTTTTTTGAACTAAGTATACAGGAACCAACCACTAAGTTGACAGTATTGTTGTAACCACAGTGATATACCGCCAGTCAGGACATGAACCTGTTCAGAATGTGGTAGCTAGTATCGACGTTGCCTCCAAGGATTCGCCTTGAGAGTGAAAATTTCTGTGAAAGCAAACTTTTATTCTAAAGTTAAATGACAAACCATTAAATCCCAATGGAACTTGAAGCTAGAAAAAAGATTTGCGTAAAATATCTAATGATTTGACTGCTAAAGGATTAATTGTATCAGCATCCCGGTGGTTGACAAAATTTACAATTCATACAGAACAGTAATGTACGGCAGTGGAGAGTTCTTAATATGTTTTGTACAAATAAAATTGAAAAGGATTTGATGTTTCATTTCATCTCAATAGTGCTCAGTTCTCTCACCAAAAGCTCTGCAAAATTGCATTCAGCGCGTTACATTGTGTACTACTGGAAAACCTTAAAGTTTTTAACCTTCCGATTCCTCTTTTGTTTCAGTAGTGGCAACTGCAAGTTTACTGTTATTTGGGAAGACTTCATAACTAGCACATCCAAATTCTTTTATTTATTGGCACGAACTCCAACGATGGTCCATGTTTAGTGGTCTAGTTGACTACAATTTATTTATCCCGGGACAATCTGTTCTGAAGATAAGTGCTTCAGGACATTTTTCTATTAGACCTCGCGGAGCAAAGCGTTTCCGATGTATCGTCTTCATGTTTTACAGTCATTGTTTACGGCCCAATCAATATCGCTCAATTAATTTTGAAGACACTTCGCTTTTACGATCAATCGTCCATATGTTTCCCCTTAGATGGGCGGAAAAGTGTTATCGAAACACCTGTTAAGTCTTACATGATATGTACTGTTTACAGCTGTTGAAGGATTTGTTTGAATGCGGATTTCTACTATCCTGAAACCACCTAACAAAATGTAAGCAACCCGGAGGGAGATGAAGAGGCAAACAATGAAGTTTCACTGTGCACTATCGAAGAAATGGTCCCGGGGAAGATCCATATTCGCGTTTTTAGTTCACATTACATTGATACAGGTTTCCGGTGATAATCAGCTCCCTAGTGAATGGTTCCTAAAATAATTGTGCGTGGTTGAATTTGTCTGATATTGAATCTTCAAGAAACCTGTCTACCAGTTCAGTTTTCCAATCAATTTAACGTTAACTAATTGGCGATCATCAAAACCATTGATTATTTGGCACATACAAGACTTAATCTGATTGTCGACCCTAAAATACTGTATATGTTATAGGTGGCGGCTTGTTAGTTAACCAGCGAAACTCTGCTGCGCTGCACAACTGAGCTGATTAACTTGATATTGAACAGTGCACATTAAAAAGAATACCTTCGCGAAAAACGCAATATGATGGAAATGACTGTCTGTGCAAACAAAGAAAGTAGCTTCAATACTTACGGCAGATCTTGTTTATGACAGACATAGAAGTCACTTTCATTGGAAGATGAGTGTGGGAAAAACATTAATCGTGTACTGAGTTACGTAAAACTCACAAATCTCCATTGAATATGACAACGCGAGCGTCAGCCATCCAAATCTGATGGAGAATATTCAACAGTGGTTGAATACACGAATGCAACAGGCGCTGGCTAGGATCGATGCACAATGTGTAACCTGTCGCGTTCAAGCCAGTGAAAGGAAGTTCGTGGGTGAGTTCAAATCTGTCAGAAAAAAATATAACGACCTAAACGGTTGAATTGTTTCGTATAATTATTCCCATGAGGAAATCGGTTAATATTTCCTTTCCTAGCAGTGAGCAGTACAACTTGGCAGTTGCTATACACCACGTTCATTTGCGTATATACTGACAAAGTGATCAGAAGTCGTAAACTATACAGTGCTTCCCAGATCAATACTTTGTACACTTTAGGAAACAAGTACACGTAATTAGGACACCGTAAACATGTTCTGAGAAAGATGAACTCATCACAAAGACGTGCACTTAGAGTGGCACTTATAACCAATTCCTCACAATAGCAACATGCTTAGGTATCATGGCAACCACAGCTTCAAAGCGAACTGTTTCCAGAAAAAATAGAGAAGGGTTGATAAGTTTGAGTTATATCGACCAGCAAACTGGGAGACGTTGTTCCTTCTGGTATGAAACCTAACACTGAATGCACTGGTAGTGTTCATCTTGCGACCTGCTTCAAGAGCGCGCTTAACAATAGCAAAAGATGAATTTCGATCTTCTGAGGCAGCTGGTGCAGCCAAAATAGTTGCTTGGGTTTGCAACCACTTTGGAAAGTGTCATTGGTCCGTATACTCAAAATTGATATATATGTTCACTAGACATGTTTACAATTACACGGAAACTTGTCAACTACAAGGTATGTGACTTGATAAATCTAGTTGTTCACTTAAGCTGGTAATCGTAGTTGCGTTGTCCACTGCACTACATGAAGTTGAGTAGTATTCTAACATGGCGAAATAATCACGTTAATTTTTTGTCTGAAATGTTGGGATACAAATGACATGTAAACGACACAAAGAAACATTCATCTAACAAATTATCAGCTGGTAAATGGGCGCATTCGGATCGCACGAACATTGCACAACATTACACAAAAGTTGAACTACTCAAAAGTTCAACCATCTTGGATGACCGTCCTCAGGAGTGCTGTAACCGAAATCACACTAATGTTGTTGACGAAAAAAGTACTGTCCATCCACAGCTCATTGCAAGCCATCTAGTTTGTGCTTGGGGTAAATTAAACAACTAAAAATCCTACTGCAAAACCTTTTACCTGTGCGTTAATGAGTGGCAGTGCAATGGTGACTGCAACAAAATCATGTGACTTCATCAGTGTGCGTGTTTCAAAGAAACGCTTTTCTTCGTTTTCCCTTCATTGTAGTGTTCTAGCATGACTTTGGAAAACTAACTATTGAATTCTTGAAGTTCATGTTTCGTTAAACGCACCTTTCACGTGAAACCTGGCGATAAAGATTGTTTTTACGCCCTGTTCACTGAGCACGTTCAAGAACTTATCACGGATATATTACATGTTAGCTGGTACAATGCGCCCTATACAGACAGGACATACGCACTGTTTTGCTGGGAGATTGCATGGAGTATGTGTTATTGTTGAGTGATAGTAAATAGCAAACGGAAGACGTTCTAGTAGTAGTAAAAGAACCGAATTGTGACACTACATTATGTTCTGAATATGAATGCACTGATTCCGTTCCATTATTGGGTATCCGTAATGTGGGGATTATTGACGGTTCGGTGCAACGCTCAGTTTATCGCAAATGCACTTTGAACGATGGTCAGTTGCTCACTACCTGCCTCTTCTTAATTCGTTACAGAACAGCCCTCATCGAAACGTTGTTCAGTAGTACCAGAATGATTTACATTGTGAACGCAATCCAGAATGAATGCCAGTTAACTGAATGGTCTATGTTGAACAACCAGTAGGCGCAAACTCTCATCTAGAGACAAGGACATTCCCTCGATACACAAGGGCGATTTTATTAAAGCTAAAGGTCCTTTTACAGCAGTCGTACAAAGGAGGCAATGTAGGAACGCCCCTAAGACAACGATTTCAGGTTTCTGTATTACAGTCGTGTGATGCTACAGATGTGATAATTTATAGCACTAGTCGGGTTGCAATTTCATGTCTAAAATTTCGGCCTTTCATTGTCACGTTCTACATTTTTCATCCACTTTTAGGTAAAGACTAGTAAAATTCTGTATCTTGATTATCACATTCGTCCCTAAATAAATGCCCGTAGGTATTCAGTACACTGTTGGTTTGTACTCTAGTCGACCGAGTTACTGTTATCAGTTTGTCGCACCCCGGAGAAGTGAACGATCCCAATTGACGTTTTCGTGTGGTGGACCGGTCAGCGGGGCAAAACGATACCGCAGCCATCTAACGTCTATAGGGGCTGGTCGTTGTGGCTCGGATTTCTAGTTAGGAGCCGGAAATGGAAACTGACGACCGATAGTAAGAACACTGTTTTGGACAGTTTTATGTTTCGGCCACCAATAATTTCGGCACATTCTTCACAAGGATTCAGCAAAAGTTACTTGCTGGAAAGAAAGGGGATAGACACACAATAAGAGTATTGAAGAGGTTTTACTACTTCTAATATTATCAAATTTAGCTAAAACGAGAGTGAACAGAATAAGTCACAGACTTTCGAAACCCTCTAAGAAAGAAATGCAATAGGCACCCTTTGACAGTCCGTCATTCTGGTCCGCATTGTTTAGGTCGGTAACGGCTGTTTGGCCTAGCACGTTAGAACATATTCTTCCAAATGTAGTATTATGTTCAATAGTCTCACTGTTAGTCGTCGACATATATCATTTACGACCCACTCTGTTTACTACAAACAACGTATGTGAAGGATTGAGGTAACCAGTGAACAAATACTCATCTGGGAGTTAACCATTCGAATGTCTTACTGCGCTGTCAGTTCATCAGCAGTATCTATTAATCGGTCTGTTGTAACGCTGGTTAATACAACCTCAAGCTATCCCGACTGATTGCAAAAGAGTCAGCAATGAGGTACGACAAAAGTGTCTAGTATATTTTCAATAGGTCATCATATATGAAATCAACACAGCTGCTGGCTTCATTGGCTTGGCTTCGGCTTTGGCCGAAGACTGTGTTGATCACCCCATGACAGGTTCCAGGGTTGTTGTTCGGTTCACGCTTATGTCCTGTCTGGTGCATTTATTTGACCTTCCGATGAGCGCCGTGTTGCGTGTCACAGCTGAGATCAATTTGCCCCTAGCCGTTCGTGACACGGTCACTATGAAATGTCATGGACGAGTTAAGTTAGTTTAAACTTCCAAACTAAGTGAATCGTACATAGGCATCCATAGTTGTTCACTCGACCTTTGTTCAGTGTATCTCGAAATGCTGGTGTTCATCTCACTGAGTACAGAATGACTCGCTTGTTGGTTCACCGCAACACAGTTTTATGCCTACTTGTGATTTCAGTTTTACATCTATCCTCAGTTTTTCCCTTGATAATATACAGAAAATGTTGTTAGGCCCCAAATCTTGTGAGTTGGCCTCTCTACAGCTTGTTTGGGGAAGATACCATCCCAAGTTGCTTACTTGAAAATTTGTATTTTGTTGACTATCCACAAATAACTCTAGAGCCTCAGTGATTGATTTCTTGTCAAAGCGCATTTCATCAGCCAAACTAACACTTCCTCTAGACATCAGTGTTGCTGTCACGTAAATTCCGTTCAAGTTAAGCTGCCTACAACGTTGGACCTGTGTATGCATGATCAGGGTAAATTTTTACACATTTTCACTTCTCATTCAGATCCTGTTTGATGACGTTCATCACGTACGTTACATGCGAGTCAACAGATTTGGATTTTGTCTCTTTTAAGTTAACTAACACACTATCCTGTTTTTGGCTTTCATGCATGGATTTAGTAATCAAAAACGGACTGACAGAACACAGTTTGCTTTCCGAGGTCATTTAACAGTCACCCATGAGATCAGGTTCACTTGCTCAAAAGCACTTGTATTGGTGCTTGTCTTTACTACGGCCAAAATCAGAACTCCTACCACACTACTTACTAATGAGACTATTTAGTGCACGAGTGACTGTAACCAATAATAACTAATTTGTAATTGGTATAGTTTGGATTCGTTGCGTTCTTATTCTCCTTGATAGATGGTTGTAGCTACAAGCTGTGTCGTATTTTCAAAAACAGAACTGTTTTGCTTCCACATTTTGCTGAACCGAACAACTGGCTCACGGTATTTATTCAATTTTTCGAAGGCTGATGGTACACGTTGACGACAAAAGCACCTCATACAGTGAGATCAGGTCTGTCACGACGAATGAATCATGCCCTCACGATTTGTACTCTTCGGTTTCGGCATTTCTTGAGCTTAGCATAACAACGTTGAAAATATCAGTAATTCGTTTAATGGGTTGGCTGTTGAACAGTGGTTAACCCGGGTTAAAAACCGGTCTGGCAAGTTCCCGCGTTGAATACGGGTGCAAATAGGAAATATTAGACTTTGAACAAAGATTCTAAAGAGAAGAAACGAACTCTGTCACAATTTTGGTGTTTGTGAATCGCGTCATAGAAGTTGTTGCCCAGGGATCATGTATTCAGTGGACCAACTAGGGGTTGTAGGAGAGGATGGAACTAGGGTCAGAGGACACCCGTTCTTTATGAAATGACGAATATACTCTGAGGAAGCAAGAACCCAGCAGATTCACCGCAAATATGATGAAATAGGATGGCATTACCAGTAAGCTGGTCGATTTGTTGTCCCAATTACTGAAACGTTATTGTCTTATGTTAAAACATTTTTAATTTGTAGTGATAGCAACATCTCTTTTTCGCCGCCAGAAGCAAACGAAGAAATAGCAACAACAGAGTAACTAGGAGGATCCATAGAATCTCTGGACGTTCTTGGAGCCTCGAGACAATGTGATGTGGTCAGCTAGTGCACTCTGATCACATTGTAACGCAATTCTTATTATCTGACGTCATGAAACCCTGTCTGCGTATACTCCAGTTTAGGTTGTAACCGATGAAATTGCATGTATCACCTGGTATATACCAAACTGTGCTAGGTAAGCCACTTAATGAATTACAAGGCGTTCGAAGTTACAGGAAAGTAACCTTTGTACACATCTGTATAAAAATCTGCTTTTGCATAACAAGGTCGAAAATGTGACTTCTCTCTCAGTGTTGATTGTGTGTTATGTGTAAGTGTTACAAGTCGGTCCTTAAGCAAAGGAGATAATATTGCCTGAGCTATTCGCAAAAGAGAACCCTTTGTCTCACGGTAATCATTACGATATTGTGGCATATTTAGCTGTCATACTCAAGGATAGAGTGTGGTTTTCTGTAAGGGTGTTATAAAAAAAACATGAAATCTGAGATTTGTAAGATATTATCTGACAGCGCACAATCAGGCTCAATACACGATTCCGTATTCACACACATGTACACTGGGTTGTATTTGGATCGGATCAGAGTGTACTGCTGTAAATTTCTGAAACCCAAGAGGTCGTAGCGTACCACTGAGTAGACTATGACTTCCAACCAGCAATATGAATGATTGCAATATTCCTAACGAATGAAATGAAATCTACTGATTTTAAACAAAGAAAAAATACGATCGTCGCAAACCGTCACTCCACCGCGTTGCTTTCCCCTTTGCGGTTTCACACATGTACACTTTAGGTCGGATCAGACTGTAATGTAGTCAAACTTCTGAAAGTAATATTGCAAGCTCCTGAAACCCAAGATGTGATTTATCACTGCGTTCCCCTAAGTTGACTATGAGTTCTAACCAGCAATATGGGTGTCTGCAATGCTGCTAACAAAAGAAGTGAAATCTACTGATTTTAAACAAAGAAAACCGTCATTCCATCGTGTTTATTCTCCCCTTACTGGTTTCATTCAACTCTCAGTGACCTCCATCAGTTACACATACCTTTGTGAATGAGATCTAGCTGTGAAAAATTTGTTTTTGCTCGATTCAAACGGGCGACAGAAATAGTGGATCCAGATGTTGCATGTGTTCAATCGGCTGAATTGCGAAACCACACCGACAGCTGAAAAATCTCACACATGGATTTTGTTACCCGCCCATGGAATCCACCAAATGATTCAACGGACTGACTATTCCGGCACGATTACGCAAACGGTTTGTGTTGGAATCCATCGACGCTACTAATGAGCATAGAACCTGTAGTACCAGTGAGTATTTTGGCAACATTGATGAGTTGGATGTGACCCATCTTCTCGTGGATCATGCGTGGTGACTGTGTTACGGCATTGATCACATTATACACGACCGACTCACCACCTCTGAGCATTCAGCTATATTCGTTTATGGATGATGCTCAGCCTGTCCTATAACTTCGTAAGAAAACTAAATATTATCCCCAGTCGGTGATCGAGTGGTCAACAAGGTCGTCTTATGAGAACATGGAGTGCGGTTCGGATTCTGATAGTGGTGAGTACGTACACTAATACTAGCAAGTTATAACAAAAACAAAATTTGGTTGTTGTTTTTTATTCGAAAGGAACTGTTTGGAAAAACCACTTGTGAACAAGTGTGCAAGTAGTTTATTTATCAGTAACAGGAGTAGCAGATTAATAACCAGTAGATGCCGGACAATGTCAACGAGCGCAACATGTAGGCTTGGCGTAAATCAGGTCGTATTAGTTACTGGTTGTGTGGGGCTTTATTAGGTGAACCGCTTAGAGCAAACAAAATATCACTCTTAATGTACTGAATGCATGTAATATGGACTGACTGCTGTTCTAAGTATAGTATGTAGCTGCAGTCTATCAGGTTGAAGGTCTCGTGACCATTTACGCTTTTAGCAGGGAAGACTTGCAGTCAAGGACATCCCCAAGACTTTGGGACCGACAGCTCAGTTTTGTAGTTCCTTTGCAATGTATTTTACATAAGTGGAAATCCATGTTGTTTTTTTGGTCGGGTCAACCACTCCACCGAATGTACTGTACACTGTCGAGTGAGGCGGCTGGTGAATGGAAGAAATTGCGATAACGACTGGTGAGAACGTAGTCAAGGAGAATGTGTTGTACACACCCTCCCTTGCATAGAGTTAAAGATGATGACTGACAAAACTGGACCATCAAGATTACCCCTGCTACCTGTTAAAAGCGCCTCATGACGTGGCATCATCACGGACAACCTGGTATACGCCACCGTATGTTATGTAAAGTAACCGTAAAAATGTACTCTTTTTTTGATATCCGGTCTTTGTTTCTTTTGTTACAGTCCAAATAACGGCAAACAGGAACCAGTAGGACACATTTTGGCAGTGAAAAGTGGAAATATGTGCCAAGATGTATAGGCAAATTGGGCGTTTAACTCTGCCAGTAGAAACATCAACATTGAATGGTTGAAAATCGATATCACATGTACGTTTTAGATGAAGAGGTGAGAAAAGGAAGCGATCGACTGAACGGTTCACAGGAAACAGACTTGTGGTGGGTAGTACATTCAAAGTGACGCTTTAATTCAGTTGAACAGGGCATGTTACTCCACAAGATCTGAAGTGCCTTGGTCAACTGAAGCACTGACACCATGTATGCAAAGATAGATTTCATACCGGAAGTTTCCACAAAGAATGACAAACCTAGAAACCATAAGCAGACAGGGATGCGAACGGTCAAGCTTACATAAAAGTCATTTTTGCAACTACAAAATGCGCTTTGTGCAATGATACCTTTAGTATGATTTTATTGGCTGAAATGATCATAACGAAACTCAAAGTATTATTTGGGGTAATTTATCTTGCAAAATTTGTGCGTAAGTTTTACTTCTACGTTGATCACCACGTCGTGGCACATAGGTGAATTGCGAGGTTCTATTGACAGTCTCATATGTAACTATTTATTTACCCTTTCTAAGTGTCACTCACTGACCGTTTTATGATATATAATTCGTGAATATCATTTCTTCTGGTTGGCCAGTCGTACGGTAGAGACGAGTTCGAGCTTTGAATCGAACGCAACCACCTTGTTAACGAGGAATCTCCGCGTTTTTTCTAGTGTAAAATGAACACAGCTCACAGTTGGTCGCAACCTCCGAGAGTGGATTCTTTGTCGCACTTAAGATATGCACCAATGATGAGTATAAACAACAACAAAACTCGAACCTAGTTTATTGCGCATAGTCTACGGAGTGCCTGGAAATGGATCAGAGGTGGTAAGTTTCCGGATATCAAACGTTGCCGAACACAGTAACATTCAGTCACACAAACTTGATCTCTATGGATACCTGACATTTTTTGTTCCGGAATCAGCTCAATTCACGAAATGAAACAGGCGACATACGGTTGTTTGTTATAATCTGTCGACCCTCATTTAAGTTCACCTCAGTAATTACTCTTGTATTACTTTCGTAATCATTAGCCTGAGGATCAAACACGGATAGCAAATCTTTTACGTTGGTTCGTTGTTCTCCGGAAGTACACAAAGTTGCAAGCAATTATGATAACTCACTCAAAAAATTTTGGATGGTCTGGGACACTACGCTCCTTCAACCGTTTGCGCATTTCCTCCACAAGAGTATTGGACCCGGACACCATTTCGTTGTAAACGATTATCACCATATTCCAGTTGAAAGCGTACAAAAAATCAACAAGCGCATGTGATACGTGCCATGTTAACGGTTCCAGACGGATGGCCAGTTGGGACTCGTCTAACTGTTGACGGGGATGAAATAGAACTTTGGGTAGAAAGTGAACCGAATCAAACTGATCTAGCTAGCAGTTACGTGACAGTGTGATCAAAAATGTATACTGTGATCAACAGTTTGTAGCAGCAAATTCTCCGGGGCATACACGGCCAATTTTGAAATTGTTTCGAACCGCGCAAAAAGATGAGTTGAATGACAAGAAGAAAAACTTATAACTTGATATCCCCAGCAATTCACAGGTAAAACACCTTCGTAGATGAAATATCTTTCAGACCAAACAGGCATATAAGAAAAAGCCCCTATTTTCTAATGCTGTGTAAAATGAACAAAATATAATATAGAGATGTGAACCGAAAAGATTACTTTTTAACTGGTACGTCTATATTGAAGGGTGCATGTCAAAGCAACACACATTACCGGATTGGAGGTGTCACAATGGGTAACTCATTTGGCCGGACCTCGCACGAGATCTACATGACAAACCACACTGAAATAATATAAAAACAAACTAAATCATGTGCAGCTCTATGGCAGGTGTGCTTATACTATTCTCTCAATCAGAAACATCCAGTTTTGCGAACAAAGCAATCACTGCACATCATATCGATTAGAAGCCAAACAGTAATTCCGCGCAGGTCATTTGTGTAATCTGGCAGTCCTAGGTAAATCACTCACGTACGAATAGATAGTGGTGAAGACAATTTGACTTTGTGTTGACTGACTCAATTTGTGTAAAACCATGCAACTGTTTTGCAAAAAATCATATCATGGGGTCCCATTCACAGGTGAAAACTAATACCCAGTTCCGTGAATTGATCTTTAAACCACTTCTCATAAATGTGGCTGATGGACCACTTCAGAGACTCATTTCGTCTGTCTGATTTCTCGTCCGTATGAAAACGTGTATTTTTGTGACGGAAATGACAAGAAAACTACAGTTATTATTGTTGCTCTTTCTGTAACCTTATACTTTCTTAAGGCTATGATGAGGATCATTAGACTTAATCTGATAGTTTCTTTCGAATTAAAAATAGCTGTCAGTCATAGGTGACTTTCCAGAATGATTTATTACTACGTTCAGAAAACTGTCTCCAAATCTAAAGTTTACTCATTGTATAATTTATTCTTTGCAAAAAAAACATTAATGGAATAAAGTCAAAATAACGCAAGCATGGTTCAAACGGGGCAGTAGCCGAATTCGTCGGAATGACTGAATCAAGTTTTTCTACCTAGACAAGGTAGGACTGAGTAATCAAATTAAGTTTTAGTGAAGTTCTGTGACAAGTAAGGTTTGACAGTTGTTGTAGACACGTATAACTCTCCACGGAAGACCTACCAGTGTGTTAATAATACTCAGAAAGGTCAATAGAATGACCTGCATAGAATAAATCAGTTCACTTTACTTGTTGAGGTAGTGCTGTTGTTATTGTTGTGCAGCAGTGTTGTGACTTACCTTCAACTTAAACAGAAACTTTCTGCTGGGTATCAGTCCGAAGTATAACTATCGGACAGTGGTAATTCTCTATCTATGTCCATTACAGTGCACTTACGCATTCCTTGGGGCAATCCTTAAAACACCTGATCTTATTAAACTACTTCTCACATTGCCCAGCGATATCTTGGGGTGAATGAAGGCAATCACTGTAATGCATGCGCTTATCTAGCTTTTCCTAGTAAAAAGCTGCTTCAGTTAGATAAGCCAATTTACTGATTACTGACTTGAAGATTGGATTAGATGAAACCACCAAGACACCACTTCCGTGAAACAGCAAATTCACCAGGTAGAGTGGAATGGTTTATCGTTGACGATGGGATTCTAAAAATAGACCCACTTTACGTATGTCAGTCACACAATTCTAGTGGGATGGATTTCTTGTTTGCATTCGCCGCGCAGTTTTATGCATTCCGAACCAACAGCAAGCCCCAGCACCACACGCCAGTAACACATCCACTTGTGTAGACATTTCCATACCGTTTATGAAGCTATACCAATTAAAGGAATTTTCCAGTGTGTGTCAATCCATCCATTAACCTAATAAACCTCCTACTTCGAAATATCTTGTTAAGTATCTGGGGATTACTTTGAGTAATACCATGACATGATCATTTCCTGTTAATGATGCTTTCGCCAAATTCAGACACACCTTGCTTAATGTACTGCTTTTAACATCCTATGCCATTTCACATCAATTGGTCAGCTAATATACCAGTGTGCATGTGTGCTTCCCCAGTGGATTCATTGTTGGCTGATTTCATAGTGTCTACTCACTACAAAATATGTGCAAGAACTTCCTGCACAACTCCAATAGGAAACAGCCATACAGTCCCGTTATTCGGATCCTTCTAAATTTACTTCTACATCTTCCACTAGACCACGGCACAAAGGTTTAACTGCACCTAGCTGGTGATACCCTTTTTCCGTAATTGCCTATTTGACCCCACCTATGAATAAACTTAGGCTTCTGTTAACCTTAGGTTATCAACAAAACGAACCCAAAAATGTTTATGATGGATAAATGCAATTTTTCCTCAAGGTCCATGATTATTGTTGTTTCATACAGCCCGGGAGATATGCACCGGTGGTTGCCTTCAAGAAGAGGAGGAGAGATTAAAGAAGTTGTTGCTCTCAAACGGTTATCCTCCGAATTTCACTGATATTCACAGCTAGAAAAGACTGATCAAGACTGCCGTGAGTACGGCTCCTGAGAAACAGGTCTTTTTGAACCTACTCTACAAAGGCAATCACATCACAACTGACGTAAGTAAAAAATTACAGTTTGCTCTAACTCGTATATACCCTGCGGTTGAATTGCGGTTGCTACCCCCAAATAGGAGTGTCTATCAGCTTATTCATAATCGTGACCTACCGGAATGTTCTGTCTCACACGTAATCTACCATTTCGCTTGCAATTGCGCTGACCTCTATATCGGAAGAACTGGTCGGTTCCTACGATGAAGAATGGTTGAAAATATGCCTAAGAGGTTGATGCGCACCATGACGCAACAGGCATTAGCAACGGAGCGACTGAAACGCAATCCGACCTCAGCAATTGCAAAGCACGTCATGGAAACAGGTCACGCTGTTGACCCCGCCAACTCGTCTCAAGTATTGTTAAGTAATCGGAATCCAAAAATGCTTATTCTCTCCGAGGTAATTTTAATCACTACTCGCCGTCCGGTCCTGTATATGCATAAACTGTTGACTCACGCATTTTGTCTGCCCTGGAACTGATAACAGTCCTTGTTTCATGTAAAACCAATCGTTGATTGTTTCTATTGTTGTTGCTATCCGCATGTCCTATATATTCCAATGTTTTACGTTGGTGACTGAACAGAGTAAACGAAATGTTAACATCTCGCGTCGTATGTCTTCCATCGTTATTAGTGTTGTAAACTAGTTTGTGGTTAAAGTACATTTGGTCAATCGCCCTCCATTTGCATGAGGTCTGATCATGTAAGAAACCGAAAATTCATCCCTCGGATTGTGTGAACCGTACTAACGACTTGACTAGATTTAGCTGCTCTCTGAGAACGGGGGTCACGGTTTGCATCGTTACCGTAACAAAATCATGTCACTGTGATCGCTTCTAACACTTGTGGCACATGAATCTAGTTTTTCGTCCCAAAAGAGATTAATTGTGTGTGTAAATGCAGAGGTTACGTTGAGTTGTGGGTATTTCTCATTGGAAATCGCCAAAATCTCCCACTGCAAAATCAACAGATATCCATACCAGGTTGAGTGCCCAATCCTACACGCTGCCTGCATGAGCCTGAATTGTTAAAACAGCGGATATACGAGGATGCAATCAGGTTCATGAGCTATGGACTGCTCATCAAGATTTTTAGTCTCAAGGGAATTGAGAAAGGTATGCCATAGTTGATAAGAAAAAAAACCTGATTGTGATGATTAAGTGGATCGACCACTACAAAATTTAAAAAGGCATACTAACAAACAACTGCGCAGTCACTATTCCAAATAGTGACTGTGCAAAAGCTTTCTGGGCGCTGAGGTTGATTGTTGCTCATCTGAATACTAATGAGATCGGCAGTGGTTTAAATTCGAAATGTTGTCATTTTGGATCGTTTTCCGGGTACCCAGTATACAGTCTGGGAAACTCAAATTGGATATCACCCACAATAGATTATAGTGGTGTTCAGTATGAAATAATCAAAATCCCCGAATTACTGTTGGTCTGAAAAGCCACTGCATAAATTACAATGAATGTCAGTCAAGTGACCAACAATTGAGCTCAGAATCCTTTTAACCGCGTCATTATTTAATCACGCAAGATGAGATTCGCGTATTCCACCAGACCAGCGTATGATTCTCTACAGGGACAAACAAATGAGTACACACAACAGGTGGCTGTAGAGCACAGAAGCTTGTCTTTGATTTGTGACATAAAGATTAATATCAAACGGAAGCTCATGTACAAACGAGCTATAAGGTAAGCTGTTTTAACTGAAGGTTTGCGATTTCTTTGATAATTTCGACAATACTTATCATCAGAACACTGTCTTCGGAGATGACGACATGTGCGTGCGATAACTTGACTTATGGACTAATCTCTAAAACATGAACACAAAACTCAACAGATACCGAGGAGGACTTACAGAGAACTTCTTTAGTCCTATTTTGGGAAATCTAAAAACTGTCTTCCCCTAGTCAAAGAAGATTTTAGTGGATAACTTGTAATGCTGTTTCTTACTGGAACGCAGTTCTAGCCTAATAGACAGCTGCAGAACCCGGATGGGCTTTCGCCATCATCTTGTCGAAATGGATCTAACTGTATCATTTATTAATCTGTATAGCGGCAGTTGGAGACGGGGCAGAATACATACACAAATACCGTATGAAGAAGAGTAACTTCGGTATTTCCGTTTTGCTCAGTCACACAACCTCGCGTTAGTTCAGCCATTTAAATCAAGTTGAGACCGGAGAAATTAGTAAGGACGTCAGGTTCGGTCAGCGTAATGTTACATGTACTCTTACTGAAGCATAACACCTGAGCTACTAGAATGGGTTGATGGCATTTTATAAAATTATCACAACATGGGGCGAGGTAGTAACTGACGACACAAATTTAACAGCGCTTGTCTATGTCTGTTTGGATTGAGTCATGAGACCTTGATTAGACAGGGGATTGTTAGTCTACTTACGCTTGTGTGTCATTGTACAATCTATCGTCTCACCTGACAGTCGTGCCCACCTGCTGTCGCCTGCAGTTTCTTTTCCACCGTACATTATTGTTTGTTATTATTAGTTATTATATTATTATTATTATTATTATTATTATTATTATTATTATTATTATTATTATTATTATCTCATTGGTTATTACAATACAACGCTGTTGTTTAGCCGCACCTGTCTTCTGCGTTGAATGAAAATGGAAAATGCTATATCACAAGCTCTAGCCGCATTGATCACTGACTGCTCGAACAGGTTGGGTAAGTACATATTTACCGCAGAATTTCAATAGAATCAGTCAGTGGATGAGTGTCATACTATTCTAGCCTACACAAGAAACGGCACTGCATTTTGAGCTTGTCATAATTCATTTACCGCGTTCACGGTTTCCGCTTATCAGTGTTGGAATCCACATTTCTCTATGACCTATTCCAAAATCCCCAAACATTAGAGAATTAAACTTTGCATGAAGTTGTCAGTCGGACTGAACAAAGCGACAACAAGCCTACAAAATGTTACTGTAATTTAACCTGCCGCAACTTTGACCACATTAATTGCCATGGAAGTAACGTACAGTCCGAAATAGTTTCACTGCCTTTTACTATCCTCTATGTCAATAAGAATTAGGCTGAAAATTGTTGGCATTCTCTTGAAAGTTACTGATATCCAACATTCAAAACAAATGTTTTGAACCCTGCATATTCCAACTTGGTTAATGACCATCAAGGTCATTTGTGTGGTTGGGCGTGACGACCGCTGTCTGCAGATTGTAAACGCTACAATTGATGGCGGTTTTCCAAAATGGCATGAATAAACGTCACGTTTGTTATTGTCTGACCTTGGGAAATAAACCTAATGGTTGGTGTAATGGAGGCAAACGAAGTTTTCTGGAGAGAATCGTGCTGGCTTAAACGAAATTTTACTGCCTAAACAGCTGTCCGTCTGGACGACGTTTTCCATAGAATATAACAAATATTAACGAGACATTCATAGGCCAAGGTCTTCCTACTAATATCGACATATATCACATTCGAGGCCCAGAGACACGTTAGTAGTCATAACTAAATCGACAACACAGAATTCTCTAAGTTATCCTCCTTTAAAGGAAATCACAGGAAACAGTGGATTGTATTCGAGATATACTGCAGTAAAGTTGTAGCGACTATAACATGATATTTTTGATAGTCGCATTCACTTGTACATTTTTGGTGATTTTGGCTTTTTGCCCACTTTTGTTTTAGTCAAGCTATTCCACTTGTAATATCCGTCCCGGGGCTACAATGACAACTCGCTCCGTGCTCCGCTAGTTTGACGTGCTTTCTCTGTACACTTTATTTTCCAGGGTCGATACCAATACACAAGGGTCAACGCGCTGAGTCTTTGTTTTCATTGTCGATTGGTTTATCGATAGTGACTATAGACTGGGTAGTAATCTGTTGGATCAGTTCCAACAAAGTGCTCGTCCATATTCAAACTGAATGTTGAAACATCCACCAAGTAGGTCGAACATATTCTGCCTCTTTATCTGTTTTCAGGTGACCTGTGTGAAAGTGTTTTCTACTCAATGCTCTCGTGGTAGCTTGAGTAAACGATACTACACGGTCGACGAACTGCTCACGTTCGCTGAAAGGCTGTGCGTGTAGAATTCGTCCACGACAACAGTAAACCAAATTCTAGGTTTTTCACTCATGCTACTGAATTATTGAGGCATTGTTTTCGAACCGTTTTATCTCTCGACGCTAAGTCCCAAGAAGATGGTCGTACGCGACGCAAGTCAGCCAATATACCGATGTTTTCACATACATTTTAAAGAACGACGTTATTAACATTCGGCAGTTTTTCATTCGATTCAGCAGTTTTAAGGACTGGTGGTTTGTTTTTCGTAGTTGTGCATCAAATTGTAGTTTCTCAATGAACAACTATATGGAAGACGTAGGATGCAATGTGCACAACTAACAGCCTGGCTAACTCTGATGGTTTCCGCTACGGTATCTCATGAGTAAATGGTGGCAAAGGCCAAATAGAAATCGTGCTGAACTGGGAGAAGCCCAGTTTTGAAATTTCCGATGTTGTTGGTTATTATTATTATCATTAATATTAGTATCGTCATCACTAGTTAACCGATTGACTTTTACTTAGCCGCAGGAACCGCAGTCTTAAACACGGCATTTTACCTGACAATTGAGATAAAAATGGGCTCCGGAAGCTTGAGATTTTGTGCAGTAGAACATCATTCACCTGCCTATGAAGTGCATCAAATTTTTAAGAGCATGTATTACAGAAGACGATTACCTCCAACAACTAACAGTGGTTTCTACCAACCCTGGTAAAAGGTATCAAAACCTTAATGCTAGTATGCTGTAATTCCCAATCTTACACTATGACTTTGTAGTTCAGCTGACAGAGTGTAGGCCTCGTTCCAACACACGAGACATGACATTGGGTCGAAGTTACCAGAAAGTCAGGTTTTTAACGTTTTCATCTTCTCGAAAGTGATAATTATGTCTAACTACTGCAATCAAGTGTGAATGGTGATTGAGTTCAGGCAAATTACATATTAACAGTTTTCGATGTACATGATGACAATTCTGTAGGTTGCTACAAGGCACCTTTTTAGCTGACGTGAAAGTTTCCATTAGGTTGAATGAGACATTGCTGATTAGCCTTCATCGAAATATCATTTATGCTATGAAGCGATTTTGTTTGGTTAGATCCTAATTTAACGGTGTGATTCACTAACACAAGAGCCAGGCATTGATTATTTATAAAAGAAACCAAAGATCTTTTGAACAAGGACTGGATGTCAAGACAATGAGTGCACGGTGGGCCGCAACAGTCAACAGTAGCATTTATCAGGGTTGTTCACATTACAGCTTTATCAATCTGTTCGGCGTGTACTCACCATCCTATAAGGGCAACCTAATCGCTCTCCCTCTCTCAAATTCACTAAATTTATGCCAAATGAATTCAGAGAGGTAACTACGAAATCTATGAGTAGTTTTGTATAAACCGGCGTATCCGTTCAACCGACAGTGAGGTGGTCCAGCATAGTTGAAGCCTATCATTTCATCAATATCTGGTTTACTGCCACTTAAACAAGGTGAGGGACCCATTTTCTCAAGTCACAAGCGCCACCCCACTCTGTAATTTTCCACTGGCACCTCCTGAAGCTCTGCGATCGTCGCCTCGGGAATAACAATGCTCATCTTTCGAAATACTAATCCACAACAGATACAACAACTTAGTGGCAACAAAAAACTAACGGTAGTGTTTTTTTTACTAAATTGGCATCCAAGTAGTGAAGCTATAAACTAAATCAATAAGTATGATGCTTGAATTCGTTTGCCGCACCAACATCTGTCAACAGTATGATGCAGACCGTCATTTAATCGGTTAGTTGTCACCTAAGTTCACGGAATGTTGCTGATGAATATTTTTGAAGAACTGGTGGCACACCGCAGCGCTACCAAAAACTGTCACTACTATATACTGAAACTGTGGGCCACACAAATTTGGTTGGTCGACTAAAGTTGGCCGGCTGGTTGCAACACATCGACTGATGGTATAGCTAAATATATACACTACTTTAAAACACTGCGTTCCCTTGATCCATTTCACCAGTAACGATAGAAGACATACGTCACAATCGTGTCCTACCGAAATGTTCTGTCTCACATGTAGTTGCGGTGACGTCTATATCGGTAGAACAGATCGGTGCCTACGACAAAGAATGGCTGAACTTATGCCTAGATGGCTGGTGCGCGCCATGACGCAACAGGCAATGGCAACAGAACGAGTGAGACGAAATCCGACCTCATCCATAGCAAAGCACATCATGGGAACAGGTCACCTTGCTGATCCTGCCAGTTTCTTTCAAGTGGTGTTGCGTAATCGGAGTCCGAAGTTGCTTGCCTTCTCCGAAGCCATGCTAATCAATACTCGCCATCCGGCCCTGTGTGTGCATAAACTGTTGACTCATGCAGTTTGTCTGCCCTGGAACTGATAACATTCCCTGTTTTGTATAAACCCAATCGTTGATTGTTTCTATTGTTGTTGCTATCCGCATGTCCTATATATTCCAATGTTTTGCGTTCGTGACTGAAGAGGGTAAACGAAATGTTAATATACACTACTGACAAATCCCAGCAGTGTCAAGAACAAGCTTTCGGTACATTCGTTCAAAGTAAACTAGCTGAAAACTTATTTAAACACGAAAGTTGCGATCAAAATATGTGCGTACGCATGTTACGTCAGTTCCGATTGACGCATAGTGTGGCTGCTCTTGCTATCATCTGATACGTATGAGTTTTACCAGTAGTTGACTCGGCTAGGTAATTATCGATTTGTCGTCACCTGACTGGTCCTAGTAAGTGGGATGTACAGTAAATCCGTTATTGCCTGTCTCTCAAACCGACCAAACTAATCGAAGTGAACACATAAAGCGGAGAAAACACGTGTATGCACAGTGTATTCAGTTCATCTGATTGGTGTATATGTAGGTGATTTACAGAACACGGGCAACAGCACAGTGTCTACATAATGTTGTGTTCAACATCATCATCGTAAACAGCAGTACATCAGTGTTTCACACTGAGGCTTAATTGCCATCAAACCACGAGGAGGAAAAAGACAAACCATGTATTGGAAACGAGAGATAAAATGAAGGGGACAGGAAAGGACCTAACTACCGAAAGTAGCTACGTCTGTATTCAAACAGACAACACCAAGGTGCCTACACCGAGCTGTAAGTGAAAGTAGGGCGTCATCAGCTAGAGAGCTACCTCACGGTTTTCACTGTCTCACGTCATCAAGTGCACTTACTTCACAGACAACTCGGACAAGGAACAACAACGGTTAGCCGTCATCTCAAATAACGTCTCAAGCCACCGACTCTGCGAGTTGCAAAGGCCCAAGCCTGGGAGACTAACCCCTTCGTGAACAATTTCAGTTGTCTACGGCAGGTCGTCATCTGTCTAACTCGCTCCAGCTAGCATCCTCAGTACATGACGTAACCATCTAAGTCTGTGAAAATGTAGGGATTGAACGGAAGAACCCGTTTAACAATCAGTGCCAAACACCCGCCCCCTAAACCTCCTCGCTGCTCACTCGTTGATGCCACCCGATATGAGCGACTGAACGCAGACATTATTTGCCAAATACCTGGAGAAAATTCACGTCCTCTACCCTGAGCGGCCAAGTCTCGCTGCCTTAAAGTAACGCAGCCCTCATCTTATGGATGGGTGACTGACATTTACCATGTGTTTCGTGCTGAGTGAATTCCCTCCACCGTGGATTAAGCAAACGGTGGCTCACATATGGACACATTGCTGCCACGACATCAATATGGCCACGCGGAATGCAGGCCTTAGAGTGAGAAAAAGGGGAATCTTCCTTTGTAACAATGTAGGAGATTATCAGATGCCTGAGAAAATCTAAAACAATTGTCAACATATTATCGATAACCATCAGTTTATATCTGGCGGGCGAACGATCGGGAATGTAGAGGACCTTAACTAAACGTGATTAAATGCAATTCGTATGTTTAAGTTCCAATAAATTAGCACGAGCCAGCCTTCCCCATTTGTATGGCGAGTGCAGCACATATTCGATAACCTATCAGGCGTAACTTGGCGTAAGCTGTGTCGCATATACTCACTCAATGAATCACAAAAGCAGCAGGTGGAATGCATTACGTGGAAATATTGAAGTCAGTGAGATAAGGATACTCAGGATGGAAAATTTTAACGGTTGGACAGTTTCTAGCATGCTTTACGTCTGAATCAGAAAGTTCCTTGTCAACCGTTACAAAGGTTATCATTTTATTAGATGGGGAGCACTCTCATCTGAAGGACTAACGGGATTATTCGAGGTGAACTGAAATGCACCAGGTGAATTGTTAGCAAAGGAAACGCATGTCGACTTTCAGGCAATTGTGCAAGTCTAGTGGAATACTTACGTTACTGATTGTCACACAAGCTCTTCATGACCCTCTTCTACTCTGAACCGCCAACTTTCGCTGCCGTAAAGTTATACAGCCCTCAATGTTGTCTGACATACGCGACTCTTAAGTTTCAGAGAAATATCTTCCTGCCGCCTTAGCTGTTTCAGATTATTGAATACGTGCCTCTATTTCATTCCGTACACTTTTGCCGCCGTCGCTGATGCCGCTACCCAGGTATGCAAATCGATCAATAACCGCCCTGGTTTCATTATCTAACATGAAGTCTACGTAATTACGGCAATCTTGCAAAAGCACTTTGCATTTTGAGGTTGCAAAGCGCATTCCGAAGTACCTAACATAACGTGTAATAGCGTTTAGCGTTGCCTATACCGCTTGAAAGTTGTCAAACATCAACGTCTTGTCGTCAGCATAATCAAGATCAGCCAGTCTTTCACGACGTAAGATGTCCACGACGACATCCTGTGACTGTTGCATACAATCCTCCATTAAATCGTCCACCGCAAAATTGAAATGAACGCACTTTCTCAGGCGAGAAGTACAGCAATCGTTGGCCAACGACATATACATGACGCTGCTCTCGAATTTTGCGAAGAGTAAACATCTGATTAATACACCCTCGGCCATCGCGAAACCATGCCAGTTCTTCTCTAATATTTGTCTCTCGAGTTGTAGTGAGCTGACGAAGTATAATGGATTCCAGACATCTAGTAAGGACTTGGGGCAAGCTAAGTCCTCTGTGGTCTATGCAGGAGCCCCGGACTTCTTTTTTGAATATGGAACAATTGTTGCGTGACATCAGCAAGGAGGGATGGTTTCTGTTGTCCACACAAATTGAAGCAATCGAGTCATGGCCTCTACTAACGCCTCTCCATCTTCTTTGAAAAGTGCCGGCATGAAATCATCCAGACCGGCAGCCCTGTTACGATTGAGAGCCGAGAACCTCAGTCTCAGTGGGTAGTTACAAATCTACCGACTAGGTTACTATAACACAAGTTTGTTTCAGTGACACAATAGAAACAGGAAGCCAGCTAAATTGACCCCCAAAGTGTTCGGCTTAAAGTTCTAGCTTCCTGGACATATCATAGATTATTGTGCCACTCGCGTCGCTAACAGCTTCACTGACAGACGATTACCTGGGACCAGTGGCACGGACCAGCTTGAAGATGTTCCCTGGAGCAAAACCGTTTTCCATTTTCTAGACTTTTTCCAATAACCAAGTGTCACAATCAGCCCCTAAGCTACGTTTCATTTTCCCACCGATATCTCTTCTAGACTTATTATGTGAACTACCAGGAGGAATCTTCCGTCTGGCTTCTAACAACTCCAGGGATTTCTCTGATATCCAGTATTTGTTTAGCCAATGTACCCCTGTGCTGCATGCTACAGTACCTGCTTTCTGAATGGCCTGTAAGGTCTGAGTCTAGCAGCTGTTAGGATCTTTGGAGTGAGTACCACTAAGGCAGCTTTCGAAGCTGGTTTGGTACTTATGCTTTACCGATGGTAAAGCCAATTTTTCAACGGCCGGTCGTTGCTGTCAGTAGGGTCGTTGACCAGCAAAAGTAAGAACAAAACGACAAAATACTAATGCGTGATCTTAGTCCAAGTACATGTTACAATAAGAATGACAGTCTTGAATGAAACCACGCCACCTATAACTAACAGCTATGTGGTCTACCTGAGACCAGGCTTGATTCGGAGAATGCGGGCGTCAAGTATAGCACTGACGTGAACGATGCCTAAAACTAGTACAGGCTAAAATAGCTTATTTTCAGCGCACATCTGGAACAATCGCTCGCCACAATGTGACCCATGTGACGTTCTCCCAAACTTGCCACCTAAACAATATTCGGCCTCACCAAGGCGGCCGACCTGGGCATTCATACCTCCGGTCAGATCGACTGTATCAGAGCCACGTGTCGACTGAAGGAGAGAGGCCAGATCCGAGTAAAACGCGTCTTTGACGACGATGTTACTACAGTCAATAAGAGCGTAAGTAGATACAATGAGTAAATTTCTGAAAGTCTTGCGTCTAGAGTTGGTCTTAACGGAACCTGCCAAGCAGACAGCACAAAGTCTACTGTTAATGGGAATCCAATCTACTAATGCGGCTGCGGTCGTCATGCTGAGGACCATACCTACTCCAACCTGACCTGTAACAACGGCTGTGGAGTTACCCGAATTCTATAACCAGTAACGAGTAGATAATGCGGATGCTGTTGGTTCCATACGTTGACTGCTGTGCTGGATTCTAGTCTCCGAGATACAGCAGACATCGACAGGCAACGAATCTAACCTTTGTGCGACAGCGGCCTGCTGATTTATCGGTTTCAGCGTGCGAACACTGAAGGCGTCTATATCAATTCGAATTCTAGGTCTCAACATGGGACGGGGGAAACTTGAGGCTAAATGGTCAGAGATAGAACTTACCGGTTCAGTGCCACTAGGATGAGCATTATCTACTGTGGGAACTGTAGAGTACTTATCAGAAACGGAGGTCGGGTGGGGTCTGAGAGCTAAATTTGACAGGACAATGCGGAAGAGGTCAGCAGTGTCTGTTGTGTGCAGCAGATAAGGCGACCCGTTTTATATTGTGAAACGGCCGAAGCAGTATGGAATTACTTGTGTTGTGACTTTTCATGGTTGTGTGTGGGATGAGATACTGCCAGAAAGCCCAGACCTAGACAGAAGAATGATTAGGGTTCTCAACCAAAGCCTTTGGCTCAAAAGCCTATACCGTAAGGCAGCGGGTGGGTGGTAGTGTTACAAAACTGGTACGTTTTTTTTTAAAAAAGATGTCAACTTTCCTCCAACCCCCAATCTGGAGGACCAGGAGAATGGTTTGTCAGATCCCTACCTATTAACCTGCCTGGTATGAG
The DNA here is from genome assembly GCA_013368495.1 of Paragonimus heterotremus. Taxonomy (NCBI): domain Eukaryota; kingdom Metazoa; phylum Platyhelminthes; class Trematoda; order Plagiorchiida; family Troglotrematidae; genus Paragonimus; species Paragonimus heterotremus. The sequence continues at coordinate 13,502 of LUCH01003189.1, read as the reverse complement.
TGACTCTGTCGGTGTGGTAGCCATACAGTCCAGTTTAGCCCTATAGATCATCAAGATGCGCAAGCCGAAACACCATGTCCATGCCCAGGCTCGTTGTGTTGTTATGTTGCTTGATTACATTAATTATACGTACGTATTTCTGAGTCTGTTTTCGCGCATTTTCGTCGAACTTCTCCTTGTCTGCATGATTTGATCGGTTGATAGTTAAAGTGTCACAGACAGTTGGATGAAACCTGTCGCTACGGTCGACCATTTTCGAGTACGCACATCAACATTAGTCGCGAGTTGCACATTCTCACACACAGCCCCCAACTACCGCATTCATCATCTAGGTTGTTCACAGCCAATAACATCTGCAGGTTCAGGTGGGCCATGGGAGGCTGTGGACAGAAATCTTCCGGAAACGTTGCAATACAACAGGCACACGTTACCTCGCAGGTCATGGATTGCCGAGAAATAGTGGGCTTATGTTCTTTTCTATTCTCCATTTGTGATTCATCAAAATTGTCTGTTCTTGGTAGTCTCCACATGGTGAGGAAGCTGGGCCAGTCATGTGATTTATCACTTAATTACTAGCCGCATTACCTAATCAAACTTATTGTAAATATTGATGGAATGGAAATTGTGATGTACCACGACAGTCTTCAGATGACCGCCTCAAATCTCAGACTACTTTATATTTTAGCGGATCCTTTCCAACAAAAATAGTGAACAGATTTTTTGAAACACAGAAACTGACAGGTCAGTTGTTCGCAGAACAACGTTGTATAATAGTTTTACATTCAATTAACTCACTTCGAATTGTCCAACACGATTCGGAAGCCATGTGATGCTGGGTATACCCAGTGCTGACGTAATTTGAAAAAACAAACGATGAAGTCGATCGTGTAATGGTCGAGGTACAAAGGTTCCTACATCATTGACCACGAAGAAACTGTTGGCCACATGCCTATCCGGACTAATATCTTCAAATTCCTTGCAAATTTCATCTTGCATCACAAGCGGGTTGTAACCGGTGATGACTTTTTCCGTGTATTGCGGATCCAATGGGAGGTGTGCGTATCGGCTCATTAATTGTTTCAAATGATTAGCAGCATCCGTGTTACCTTCCAACCGTTTGATTTGAACCTCAAAAATAAACGCTTGCAATTTCACCCGAACATAATTCATTGCAACTCTGCGTTTCCACCTCATTTTACGGAAGGATTGCGTGGACACATTGATTAGATCTCGCTGCAGACGTTCCAGTACAGTCAGGAAAAGCTCAGAGGCAAATTGTGATTCGGAGTTTAAAACAGTTAGCCATTTTCTATCCGTTCTGTTTTTGTTCGTTGTGTGCTCAATGGGTAACCGATTACCGGAAGACAACTGTGTGTTGTTAGCTAACGAGTCGGATCCAGTGATCCAAGAAAGTACAACGGAACCAGGCCTCATGTGCATGAGTATCCCAATTTGTAATGTCACCAGACAGAGTCTGGTGGGGCGCATATTGCCCGCTAAAATGTAAAACAGTATGAAATTAATTGTAGGAAATCGCTGTTTAATGGATCAAGGATTGGGTTTGCTTTACATTATTTCAACGGGAGTTCTTGCTTGAGACACACAGCATGCAATCTAATATATGTTAATGTACTTCTACATAAATTCACTATATAGGAGTACAAAAACAATTGACACTGTGTTCTGGCTGTTTAGTTAGTGAATCATTTCCCAAAATAAATGGCCAAAATAATCAAAGTTGCTTTTGCCATGTCCAAGCGGAACTGTTAAGTTCAGTACCGCTGAACGCAGATTCAGAAAACGAATGAATGAGTGATATACTTCGAATGTGAAAATCATACTGATAAATCATAGCTTATCTAGAGACATTTGATGGATATATCTGTCTTTTGATTCTCTTATTTGAGTGGGTAACTGATAACAAGTGAACTTCCAGAATATGCGGTGATGATGGACTACACCAGTGATATCCGCTATTCAATCGGTTTTACGATAAATACAGTGTATGTAAGTGGAAACATGTAATGGTGTGCAAGCCACTTGTGTTGAGTGTTATGTGCCCGTTTATACTGACATCAGTAATTGTGACCGACTAGTCTGATGAGCTTGACTGAATGAGTCAACCTTTCTTGACCAAACTTCAAGTTCTTAAAGCTGAATAGTATTACTGCAGCCCCACCGCACTCCACCGAAACATACGGGATGTTTCAAGTTGATTATGCTCTGTTTTATCTATGTAACCCTGTGAAGGCGTTCAGGTCGTCATAGGGTATTGACTGCTTATGGTGACCTTCACGATAATCAGAAGTTATTCGAATAAAACAAGTTAAAGACTACTGTGGTCAAATCAGTCAAAACAATCCAACCGCTTTCGCATCTGAAATTAAAGCAGTATGAGGTATGATAGTAACTAGAGCACGACCACAATGCAGGATGTGAGAACAGCATTTGAAGGAGTGTTTGTGAGTTACCAACTAAGAGAAGCCAACAAATTCAGTATCAATGGATCAGCTCTTTTTCCTGGAGTCAAATTCATACTGCATGCATGGCAGAGTATTCTCTAAGCATGCATACAGTTCGTGGTCTGGTGATTAATCATAGCAAGATAGGAAACATATGTGAACTCACAGGATTAGTAAAGATAAGCGACAGTACGTGAGCGTGATAGACTAGATATAAGAAAAACCCACTTTGCTTATCTGTTTCTGACTTGCTGAGCAATGCAAATCTTCCCCATCTATATTCTTTGTCGAAAGGTTTATGGTAATGCAGCCGCTTTGGTCAGCTAAATCCCCGAAATTTAATATTCACCGAAACAGTTGTGTCAAGTTCGAAGAGTCCAAATGAGTAGTCGTTGCATGGAGAGGGTTTGGATTATCACAGTTAACTTCAGCTGTTGTTAACTTACTAGCGAGATTTCATCGAATATCAGTATTAATCAGTCAGCAAACTAACGATGAACAGTATGTGATATTGACTATTGTAAGTCAGATACGGTGACACGCGTGTGGGAGCAGTCCCTGCGTTCAGAAAAACGTTTCAACCGGGCTCAGATCAAAACACTCGACAAAAGGTTGAGCATGGGAGACTTTATCAGTACTGTCTGCCTTGACTGAGATCAATACTGTATATACTCTACATATCGGGCACACGGAAACTTTGTTTCTAACCAATAAACCGCAAATTGTCGTGAGCACTGAACAGGTTGTTCATTGAGATAAAGATGTTGCAGTTATTCACATCGACCACTTCGAAGTAATTGATTCTGACAGCTCACCGTTGTAGTGAATGGAGCAGTCGAATTTTTCTTGACTTGAAACAATGTGTCGTATTTGGCTGATATAACAGTCATACTGTAGACACTAGCTGAAGCCTCTAATCCAAGGAGGCTGTTTTGGGATGACTTCGGAACACCAGAGATTATATTAATACCGTACAAACAGTTCCAGTGGTGTTAACCTTGAGTCGTAACCGACAACGTCAACTGGAATTAACCAGCCAGTTTGCTTTTATGCTAATTTACTTATCTGACAAAATCTTTGTCTTACCAGAGGAGTGGTATCGTAAGCAACATTTATGGCTGATGTATTTTATGCAGTACACCACGGAAATTCGTTGGATAAAGTTTTACTTTATCGTTAAAGGTGTCATTAGAAATTCGGGATTTTCTGGTGATTTCTTAGGAACATTTTCTACTTGTAAGTGCCAAAGTAGTATTCTGTTCTTAAACTAGGAGAACTAACAGTATCTGTTTTTGATGTTTCATGATTTCCGCGTAATGAATGATAGAAAGTTTCTATTCGTTGATGTTTCTTACGTACAGTAAAGTAGACGGATTACCTTACAACAATCGTTGATTGAGCGATAAGAATGTACCGAGTCACCTTGTTGGAGGTGACCAGCAGGTTAAACATAAAATGCACTTCACTATATTACATTGCTGCGATCGGTGAATTCATTCGTCCACCCATTTATTCATAACGGTCATCTGATTGGACTCGCTATTCGTGACCACATTGATAAGAACTACCCAATATGGAGAAACGAAGTGAAAGTGTGAAGGAATCAGCAATTTGCATGATGTAGGTTTTGTATTCCTATCCGGGTGTAATCAACAGTAAGCCTTACAGACTATGACGATGACAGAGAGAGAACACGTGATTCATGAGATGTACAAACTATATTGTCACATTTACAAGCGGTAGCAACATTCTTAAGTGCATGGACGAATGAGTCGTTGGTCGTTGAAGGTGCGACCAGTCAGAACGCAGCTTGAATCCCAACACGAGCATGGGGCACACAGGCGGCCTTGACGCGTATATCCCTGTGGCCACAGCATTTACGACGACATGCCTGCCTTGTTAGATAGCACTCATGAAAATCCAGTAGTGTTAAGGACGCCACCGACAGCACAGACGAAATCCAACAGTAAAACCATCAGTCTTTATATTTGGTGGTCACTCTGTTGACTGAACAACGTTCGGACTTACTCAAAAGTTGGTAGTTCCAATCAGTAGAATTCGATCAACTGGCAAACGTATCACGCAGTGCGAATATTTGCAGTCGGCTTATTTTCGTCATTTGATTACGTAATCGCGTATCCGAACAGTCGTGCTGCTCACGGGATCATCCGGCTTGATGTGGCCTACGTGTCACTTCCAGTAGGCCAGTTCGTGCACCTATGAACAGTGTGTGTATACAAACCACGAAACAAAATGGATTGCACACAGGCATTATAGTTCCTTCTCCTCGGCAAAACCAGGTCTTCATTATGAAGCTACGAGTGTCGAAAATCAGCAGAGGCAGCACGTGATTCCACTGTGTCGGGTGACGTTGTTTCGGTAAGATTTAAAAGACATGAGATAGTGCTGTTCATATATAGATTCATCACTCTATAGTCAGAAATTATTCCCCGCAATGAAGGAGATAGGGTGGGAGCGTCCTAGTCTTGATGTAACACTCTGAAAGAGTGGGCAGTATTTCATCCAGACCTGCTCGGCTTTTTTCAGCATTGTCCGCATGACGTCCCGGCAAAGAGTTGAGTACAACAAAGGCACTTGCATATTCCTCGTTGGTCAGCTTACTGCCGACAAGGTAGAATTTTAGAGTTCCTGAGAATGCATTCCAGCATGTCATACACGACAACGGCGGATAACTGAAAAAAAGTCCGATACACTCACCTATTGCCAGTCGAAACGGTGAACGTCCATAGTCTACCTCCTAGCTTGCTAAGCGAACAAACAAGGATTCTAATAAACTCTCGTGTTTCTCTGGTTTTCGTTTGCATGGAGTAAAATTTCCCAGTATACATTTAGTTACTTTCTTCTGAGGTTGTTCATTCCGGGCGGTGCTTGACTCATTTGGTTCGTAAGCTGTAAATCAGGGTGGTCGAGGTTGACTTCTTGGGTAAGATCATCTTGAGGAATGCAAAAGCGAAGTGAATCATCACATATCTTTCTCTTGGTATACTACCTATATTCTTGTGGTACCAAACAATGAGTATTGTTCTGTATAGAACGTATATAAACAACAACGACGGTCTGGTCAACACCTCCGTTGGTTTGACAACTCTGGAGAAGCTATGAAAATTTAATCCAAATGGTACAGTGTGGAAAACCAGGTTATGGCATGGTCTCCATTCAACTATATAAGGTTATATTGAGCAGTCGTTCAGAAAACAAAACAGAAGACTCATGCTGGATAGTAATGAACTCGAATCCGTTCCAACCTGTACCATTCCTCTTGGTCAGTGTAGTCACCTACTGAAGAGATGTGAATTTTTGAACTACGATTCAGCTACTTAAAACGAATGCAGGAGTGCAGTGAAGTCTGTTGCCATCATTTCAAAGGACTCACTGTTTTCTAATGTAAACGCGGAGAACACTTCCTGATTCACGTATGCTTATAAAACCACCTCGTATCTCAGGTCTTCGGAGTCGCATCTCAATCTTCAGCGACAATTAGTGAGGTTTGTCGAAAATTAAATAAACAGTTGACTCATAAATAGTAAGTGGTAGGTAACTGATAATTATTAAGAACATCTCAACTATTCATCAGTTGAATCTTAAGATAGTAAGCGCAGATAATTTACTGACCAGTATGTGTTACATGATCATAAAACCGCATTCTTTGGTGTCGTCAGCCGACTTCTAGAAGAACAAAGAGGAAACAGAAGTAGAACCTTGTTCTTCCAACAGCACCCGTCTATATTTGAACGGAGATCATCATCATTTATAGCATACCTCCTGAGCGATTCGCGAAAATTTATTCCCTTATTCTCTAATAGAGAAATCGTTGTTCCTTAACAATATATTCGCAGCAACTCGGTTATTCGTGTGACAGTTGTATTTTTTGGAATGTTGTTTGTGCCGAGAGATTCTGTCCACAATTCTAAAGCGTTTTGACTTTACGACCTTCGGATATCTGCCTACACCGGGCTGACGTAATTCATTTTTGAGTACCAATTTCTTTGCACTAAACTGGTTCGCTTCAGTCACTACGTTAGATTGTAATGCGGTCAACCAGGATATTGTATAGTTGCATGGACTTAATGAACTTGTTCAGTTTATTGTATTCAAAAAGAGGAAAATGTTGGATCGTTACACCATTGTAATTCTTAACTGTTAAACGTGATAAGACAGTTTCAGAATGCTGGAGTAAGCAGACAGTCTACATTCAAGCCCATGTGAAATGAGCACAATGAACTCAATTATTATGAGCGTTAAGTACCAAAATAAGGTCACGTTTGAATTTTTGATGTGTTTTCAGTTCATAGTACAGTCAACCTACGAAAACACAACTGCAACTTATCCAAAATTCTCATAACTTCGAATTAAACAGGTTTAGAAAAAACGATATAAACTCGAAATTTCTGCGAAAAATTGAAAACGTTAAGCTAGTAAACACTTTTCAATAGAGTTCTGACTTTCAATAGTAACACACTCAACTGAACAGACTAACTACGTTTGACTTCCTTCTGTCTAATCCGTACATACAAAGCGTTGTTCTTCCCAAGTGTTGCTACCCCTTAATCCTAATCAGAAATAGAACGAGTTCTTATGATTGATCTGTAAGCTATAAAGCATTCACCAAGGCATAAATAAGCCTTTACTGAATTGATTTGGGCTAATACAAACAGTAACTGTTCACTGTCTGTTCACTACTAGCAGGTGAGAGGAGCACCGAGCCCGAACAAGTGATAACATTCAGTGTGTGTGTCCAGAAATGATGTTTGGTAATAAGCTATGGGGACACACTGGCAGCAAAAGGTGATTCGTCTGTAATGAACACTTCGTCGATACAAAGGCACATGGTAGCTTCGGCTGGAATTACAGGAAAAGGAATACGGATAAAACTCCATGGGCCATATCTTTTATTGATGGCGGGCCAATGTGTCCCCTTTCGTCGGTACTATCCAACTAAGTGGACACCGCTGCGTAAGGTGTAGGCGAGACAGTTACACCTTTGAAAAGGTACGCTAATATGATCGGATGGAGGCCCATGACTTCCACATTGTGAGTGTATGGCTGGATGGGATTGTGAGTTTTGGTCAAAGGAAAATGAAATAAAGTCTGCACGTGTGACTATGTCCAGGTGCCGCTGTTGTGTGCACCGCATCTTATTGGCCATGAGATAGACTTCGTCTGATGCACTTGGGACGCTACAGGGTTAAAAGAAGTATTTGTAAACATTGACCTCTTCATCAGCTGTGGTGAAAGACTGTCGATTTGCTAATTACGGACACGCGCTCCAAGAAATATGTGTATGGGCTACTACTCGGTGATAGTCTGTTTGACACATTCATATGTCACTCGTTCGAATCCCTGACTGTTTGGTGCTGTTTAGACCCCGTACACAAATTCCAGTTTCTAATAGTCATGATCTTCATGACAACGAACTGGTCGCAAGATTGGACGTTAGAAATTGGTTTACACATGATAATAAAATGTTTTATTCGGTTTTCCAAAACTGCCGTTTTGTTTTCTGTCGTTAAGAAATAGAAGATGTACGCCATGCACTGTATGTACAACACAGACCGGATATGTTAACTATCGAGTTCGTTGTATCGGAATTGGAAACATCCGACAGTTTCCATCTTCTGTCTCAGATAAGCCTTGTTTTTTACTCACGCCTGGGAGATTTCCAATTGGTGCCAGTGTTATCTGTCTGTTAATTAACTCCGAAGAAAATTTCTTAAACCAGTAGACTCCCCTTCAAACACAAAATAATTGGTTTTCGCTAGGCCATCAGCTTCTTTCAGTTTACGTCAAATTCATATAAGTTGGTTAAATTGAAGTGTGAATTTTACAAGAGAAGCACAATGTCTTTTTCACAGACTGACCAAAAGACCCTTTCATCTCATCACTTTTTTACTGACTGATCAGACAAACCAACTGGGCTGTTTGTGCCAAGAATGTTAGCAGACTTACTGTGACTGACCATCATTGTCCATCGAATTGACAACTTAATCGTTTGTTTGCAAACGCTTAACAAGGTTCTGGCTTTATGATTCAGTCCACCGTGGTTGAGCAACCTACGGGTAACTCTACAAGGGATAAAACTCGGACATCATATCCAGTAATGCCGTACATCTTTGAGTAAAACTGATTGACTCTGTTGGGCATCTTGGAGACTTGTGATCGTTCACAACGGTGGTTAAGAACACTGTCCCATGTGTTACCAAGGAATGGTTCGACTGAGTGGTTAGTTTAAAAACGCACCCATTGTAAAATAGCTGGGCTTCCGTTGAATTCGAATCAGCGACAGTAACAGCGTGGACAAACACGCGGGTGTTCTACCAACTGTGCTACGAAAGCAAGTGGGAAGTTCGAAAATGTCCAGTTTGGGCTGTGTTCCGTAGACGGTCAAATCTCTCGAGAGGAATTCAGTGGATAGACTGTATGATAACTATAATCCTCTGGAAGTCGTATATCTACGAACAGACGGTCGGTGGCTGTTCAAGTACACCACGATAACTTTTGGCGGATTTGTCGTCATTGCGGTGAAAAACGGATTATTCACTCATGTTTAGGCTAAGATCCCAATATATGCCACCGCTAAATAAACTTCTAAATCCTTATTGTAATATAGAAAAGAACTTTTACTGATGACGTTCAGCCCTCTACACATAGGCCACCACTTAGCCATACATTCTCCCTTTGAAATTAGGTCACACATCAGCGCCTCCAGGCAAATCGGTTAGATGAAGAGCCGAAAACCAACCCAGTAAGTGGGGATCACATGGTTCCCCGAGTTCACTCAAACAAAAACATGGGAAATGGGTAATGAATATAATGGCTTATCTGAACGGGTTCAAAACTGGAATGGCAAGATCTGTGAACAATGCCATACTATCGCACCTCGTGGATTCGGATGATTCTGTCAGTATGGCGGACGCATTCCACCCAATTTACCGAGTTAACGCCACTCAGTCGATGGCAGTGAGGTGTAGGATTTTGTCCACAACTGAAGCTATTGGAGTTCGCCAGTAAAACTCATTCGTGTGCGCTCAGGAACGTTTTGTTCAGGCTTTGCGTCTGCCATGGTCAACCCCACACCCTGTTATTTTGTCAAGACCCACGGTTCAAGTGGGCACTTGATTACAGCATGACATTGAAATGACTGACCTCATTAACCACCCACTTCCTGTTTACCCCCCTTAGTGGTTCACCTGTAACGTTTGTCATGTAAATGTGCTGTATTTAACCTGATGATGAATCACGGAATAGGCGCTTGTCCGCAAACCGTAATTTTTATAATGGGTTTCTTTAGTTGTGTTTCCACTAATTCGCAATACAAGCTCTCCACACAGACTGAAAGTGGCAAGCTATCCGTAGGTCTAAAGAGAACGAACTGCAAGTGTGACCGAAGTTTCGTTGCTTGCACTACATGCAACAAAGTGGTCAAGTTGACAGGTGTTATGGTGGACATTAAACGTAAAATGTAAATAACGTATACAACGTCGACTAGTACTGAATGCACCAGGGTTGGTTTAGGACATCATGAAATACGTCAGTAGAATAAATTGGCTTTCGTTAGTTAAGTTAAACCAGCATAACAAAAATTGAACATATCGTAACAATCACAATGAGCTGCCTTCAAAAAAATTACATATGGAGCGACTGTCTAATATTATGATTTGTTATAACATGTCACTTAATTCACTGGCGACTGTTGTTTTCACAGTTTTCAAGTTAACCATTTATTTCGTCAGTCTTGAGTGGGTCTCAGCAAGTTCACTCTCCCATTGAGGCCTACAGAATCTCGGTTCACTCGGTGGCATGAATTCAGCTTTTTCAAACAGGTGTTCTGTTCCTACCGTTTATCAGTCAATGTGATATGCATCCACAGGTGACCTCTGAAAGGATCTATCACGCGGTCTTCATTAGCCACAAGTGTGCACGATTGACTTTTGCCAGAACCGTGTGTCACGCGAGACATTTTTTTCATAACTACTTACAAACTTGTCGGGACGGGAAGCCCACAGACACAAATAAACATCGCATAATCGTAGAAGTGATATTTCAGTCTAAATGACTGTTCGCCTGGAGAAGAAACAACTAACGACAGTGATGGCGAATTTTTCGCTCCTATGAGGGTTGCTTTTACAGGACGACATGTATTTACGTGCACATAAGTGAGCTCGGTTGTTTGGAGTGTTTGTGTCTGATGTGTAATCATAGTTCGAGAAAAAGCTCTAAAGTAAGGGACCACTAATAGGGGAACGTAGGAGCACGCGGTTACTTAGGCGCAAAGGCAGTGTGCGAGTTCCACCCGGTGAGAGCGCGTGTTACACCGACAGTGGAGCCAGCGTTAACCGTGATTATGTACACCGGGGTATCTTCAACTGCTATTTTTAGGTTGAAGTTTCCCGTGTGTTCCATCTTAGAAGCTACATTTGCCAAGCTCTTCACACCTCATACTAAATGCGTTAACATCTCTCCTGGCGGTTATTCTGGAACAGCTTTCTTCAGAAGGAAAATGTAAGTGCCTGCTTACTGCATGCGAGGTTTAAGTCTTTAGTAAGACGGTTGAGTTATGAAACAGTAGTTAACATTGGCGGCTAGGTTCAGCCAATGACATTAACGTTTTGTATGGAAGTTAACTCGGCGGCCAACGTAACAACTTGTTTCACAAAATGAATATTAACAACACGGTCATTATGAAAATATATCACTGCTCTTCAAGATATATAGGATTCGGAATGAGGACTTAATAGCGAATGGTATTAGACACAGCATGCGACGATTCGTACCATGGGGGGGGAAGCAATATGTTATGTTACATGTCCATCCTTATGGCGCAGTGAGCGATTACAAGTTCAACTGATGCCCAACTGAGTAGTTTCCATTGCAGGCATAATGGTCACCACTTAAGTAAAATGTATTATAAAACTTCATTTTGAATTTAGTCGCGGATGCGACTGTGGTTGACAAAAAACATGTCGGTCGAAGCTGGTCTAAACTATACATCATGATATCACAAATGACTAAATTGTAAGTACGAACGTAATATTCTATGTTAACTTTCTGTATTACTGTCATCAAGTATGAATGTGGGAAGAACTAATTTTTGTCCTTGAGTGAGTTTGAATAAAGGACAACTCTTAAGATAGCCCAATACTTGTTTTCATTTTCAAAGCTAAACGTCGATCAAAGAGAAAAAAAATGTTACACTATTAAAAGAAGTATGTGACAAATGTTTGTTTGTCAGAAAAAAATACACGGGACAAGACAGTTAATTTTATTCAAATAATCCTAAAATGAAATAGGTATAGGGAAAATTTTACTTACTGATGAGCACAAGAGGTGTTGGTTTCTTATATACAGTACAATACCCACAATTGATCGCAGCTGCCGCATTCCCATAGACGTTCCAGTCGGCCTCTTACGAAAAGAAGCATCAGACTGGAGTTCCGCTCTCATTGGGGCTCGTCAGTAGTGCATATCCTTGCCACGGCGATGACTAGAACTCCGGCCACACTTTCATGAGGCAACTGTGCTGACCACTGTACCACTGACCTCACATTAAGCACGATCGAATTATCATATCTGAACTCTCAACCATTTTTGCTTGTGAGTGATGATCAGGTTGCCCGATCGCCTCGAGTGGAGACACAGTAACTGTCCTGTTAACTCCAATCAATGACCCCTCGACTAGAACATCTCTCCAAGATGAAATCACAGTCGTGGTAAAGATGTGAACTACTGACAAGCTCTGACAAGAGCGAAACTCCAATCTAGTTCTTTTTTGAAGTGGTCGACCGAAAATTCTATCGGAATGGGAAGGCTGCGATAAGTTGTGGGTGATGTTCAGTTTATATTAAAACTTGAGTTAGCAGACAACGTTCTGTTTTAACGGACATTATGTTTTCATTATTCGACATGTAAAGCAGGATACAACTGATTTACTATGATCTGTTAGTTCAGTTCTGAATTTGGTTCGCAAATTTGGTTCCTCACTACAGAAGTGCTTTTGCACAATATTCCTTGGGGTTAGAATAGTTGTTTGCAGATGTTTGCACTAACCATTGCAATAGGTATTCCAGCTTCTGGCAGTTAAATACTCGGTAAAATAATTGAAGGAGCGCTGTCTGGACTGTCAATGAACACTCTCTGACAGTCAAGCTCAGTGACTGGAACCATACTAACCACCGCTATGAAGACAGATTGGGTTTGACAGACGGTAACGATGGGTCAAGAGGATTGAGTAGAGCTGATTTTTGTTTTTGTCAAATGTGGAAGAAATACAGCCGAACCTATCTGGAAGAGTGATATTAAAGTAAATCTAGTTATCACTTTTAAAAGACATGTTTTGAACTATTAAACGTACATACCGCTGATGGGACTACAGTCTGTATAATACGTACGGGGCCAGATCAGACCTCAACTTCACATGAAACGTAAATAAGCATTTGTCCGAAAAGATGGGTCTCAAATTTTAAGCAGGCTAGGATGGTCAGGCTACCGTGATTGGTTTCAGAAGCGACCGCATCTTTAGACGAAAAAGTAAACAACGTTCAGTAAGGTTTAAGTAAGTTTGCCTCCAGATGCGCTTCTAATTTCTTACAGTAGAAATTGTGACGAAACTACGTTCCATTAGCGTTCGACTTTTGAAAAGGATTCACGATTGGATAGGAGTATATGAATTGTGAACAGGTTAATTACGCATTTACCGATACCCGGGTCAAACGCGGTTTAAAACGTCCGTGTGATAAAGATGGAACTAGAAAAACTACCAGTGGTGAAAGTAAGTATATTCTAAATACGATGCATTGAAGTCCTTCTGTATTTATGCATAATGTGTGTCCGTATTGACCATTTGACATTCTCACACGTAATGAAATGACGGCTACTCGGTACAGCAAATCGATTCAGAAGTCCCACACCTGTACATCTTTTAGCAGACAAAACAGAAAATAAAAACTGGTAAATGCAAGCATCATCATCAGTACCAAATTTACAATAACATGAAACGGTTGTTTTATATCGAACAGATAGGGA
>LUCH01003188.1:54531-69688 GCA_013368495.1 Paragonimus heterotremus | reverse complement strand
TCATAACAGAGAACTAATTCGAGGAACTTTCCGATGCATACTCTCTGAATACTTTGGGTAATAACTTGGTATGATAACTTCATATCATTTAGTCGGGAAAGCTTCGTTTTGCACAAATCGTTCAAAATCTCTCTTCTTTCAATACCACATGATCAGTCGATTTATCATTGTTTCTGTGCTGCCCACTAGATGTGTAATTCATTAGTGTTTTTTCTGGGTTATTTTAAATAAATATTATGCTTTTCGTTAGGTCTCTAAAATAAATGTCATTTATTTTCTGTAAACAATTCGTAGCTTTCATTCTTTCTCATCATTTCACAATGTGCAAAACGTTTGCAAACGGAAATCATATTTAACATAACTATCCCATTTATTGGGATTGCTGTAAATACAGTTTTCACATTCCAGTAGATCGCGGCATAGACATTTGTTTACACACATAAACGTGGTCTCGTTCTATTTGTGTAGGTCGACCTCTATTTAAGCTCAGCATTCTTGTTCTTGGATCAACCACAGAACTGAATTAATCGATGTCTTTTTCTTCACTGATAGTAATTGTGAACTTTCGTAAATTTTCTTATGAAGTTCACTTTGCACAAGATGTAAAAGTTTAACAAGTCAAGCACTCAGCTCTTTCGAGTGCATGAAGCGTATTATTGGTTTGAGTTGACTGCGTCATAGTGGAATAACAGTTTTATTTTTTCAAACTGTACTGATGTATTATCTCCCGAAGGTTGAATAACTGAAGCTTAACGTGATGTGTATTCTGTATCCTATGTGTTATGTTCCAATATGTTTACTTATATTCAGACTGTTATCATATATCACGCGACACGTTTTGTATTCTTTTGCTTTATATTCTCAATGTTTGTCTGCTTTCATGGAATGAGGTAGTGAGCATTTTAGCTTTGAGATATACACATTCCGATTCTCATTTAGGCTACCAGTTGGCTAAGCATCATCGGTCGGCCGTGATGCAAAGAATTTCACTTACAAACCTTCCGATCTCAGTATATTAGGATTACACCAAATACGAAATGGGTGAACGAAACCAAGCTTATAACATCTGCTTCGTTGGCTAGCCTAGAATACGTTTTACAGGAAGCTGTTATCGTATGCTCAGAAACATGACAATGATATAATCATCTAGTTATATGACATGTGGGTGCAGTTATTCTATAGGTGTTTCCTCTAGCTCGTTCCCTGATCTCATTAATTCTGGTTTAAAACCGGTAGAGTGTGTTCAGAGGGACCTACAAGTACAAGTCAGTACAAGTCACTGGTAGGATTTATGTGCGATGAGTTTCTCTTAATTCGGCCACAATGGCATATCAGCCTGGATGTGGGTATCAGTTATATCTTAGTAAATCACTGCCTAAATTTCTAAATCGGATGGTGGGAGGTGATCTGTGCTAATCGACCTGACTTTCACCAACATGTAAATTACGTGAAAACCAACCTGTTCTGACATCAACCAGTTTTTTTATGATAAGCATTTTTGAAAGTGAGATGCTTGTTAGTTCATAACGTGGAACTGTTTTCCATGAATGTGTTGATGACCAATATATGTATCCCAAGGTTAAACAGCTTACCTCTAAAAGGCAAAAAATTGTTTACACACCCTTACTGTTTCCGTTTTACAATAGTGGTTAAGTTTAGGGGGTCGTGGTCATCGAATATGCTTTGCGAATGCTGAGAAAATAAATGCAGCCTCGTACACCCTTCTAACTAGAAGTCGGTGCAAATGCTATTCCTCCACGTTTACCGTCTGTCTAAATTTCCGGATGCAGTCAAATTAACAAAGCAGATCTGGTGTACGCTTAACTGAAGTGTCCTAATAATACAGCAACCATATCTTCTAGACCATGTCACTAGAGGATCACAACGATGCAACTGCAGACCTGCGATTATAATGGCTTACCTTTTCATGTATCAGAAGCAGTAAGACTATGTTATTGTCACTGAATGATATACATGCGATAAACAACTATCGAATAAACTGTTTAAACTGATCTCAAGAATCTACCTGAAGACATTGGGGAATGTCCACATGATCAGGATTATAAACTATTGCGGGTGCTCTAAGTATATGGTAACTTCTATAGCTTTGTATCAGAAGGTCATTTTGTAAATTTTATTTCAACGCGAATAACTTCTAAGCCAAGATATACGTTTGTCTTCATCTTATATCTTCCACTCTATCCGCTGATTCAGTTGAATAAAATCGAATCTTATAAAACAGGCTTGCCTATGAAAACAGACCCAAAAAGCAAATAAGTATAAATGGTTCCAAAGAAACTAGACGGATGGTACAACCCGGATCCTATCATTTTGATGCAGTTTGTGGATAGTAAGAACCACAACTACTGTCCTCGCACGTATGGCTTAGAACACTGAATATATTAAGACATTGTGAAATCGAATGCCTCTTCAATGTGTTGGATTGATTTGTGAACTCTTGAAGTAATTATCTTATTCTACAGCGCCTTACAAACTCCGCTGACCTGTTGAAATTTGTGGTCTAGCAACGATATTGTTATTTCCACTGCACTTTTGTAACGGATCTAAAAATTGCCTGATAGTTTGCCATCGCTTTTTCCCCAGTCTTGTTTAAAAATACAGGCTCTTAGACAGGCTACGAAACATCCGCTTCATTTCATTTAGGGTTCGGCGGTGGCTGATAATCATTATATCAGCCTTGGTTTAGGGATAGCACTAACAGGAGACAGCCGAAGAAGTTATACATATAGTTTTGCTTACAACAATTATGTTAACCTAACTGTACTGCCACATTCCTCGGGCATTTTTGGCATGCCTATTGTGTTTTCTAAATGCCAACGGTCAACCCCAATAACTCGACAGCGTGCGATAAGCTCACACACACCCTTCAATATACTAAGGCTCGTATCATGTCACTCATATATGCATCGGTAAATGACATCGGGATTTCTGCAGAACAGACCTCTAAAGTTCGTCAGTAGACCGATAGTCAGAATGACGACCTAATCTGTTTGGGGATAACCAGGTTAGATGCACGACAATTATGTGCTAACTTCCGACAGGCTGTGGAAGAGTCACGGTTAATAACACTATGAGAAAGTTCAATAAAAATGGAAAGATTGTCAACAGATGGCTCTATTTATGAAATAAAAATTTAGCGAAAAAAGACGAATTGTTTTTTCTAATGCTGATAGGCCTCGTGAACTGCTTTGACCAACATCAATTTTCCCATGTGCCAGGTTAGGTGTTATATATGTAATCCGTTTTCGCAAACTTTTTATATACCTCAGTCAGTGTATGAATACTTCTCATCTGTCTGATAGTTTGTTTGACTTTTGTGTTCATCTGTTTTGCCACGTCACACAAGTGTACTTATTACAGCTATCTGATGATCAAGCCAAGCAGCAGTCTATTTCTTCTGGAAAGGTAGATACGTGGATGTAAGTGGGAATTCCGTTTTCTTACACGTTTTTAACACAACTGGTCAGTTTGTAATTTCCGTTCGGATGAAAATCCGTGTTACATACATTTTGTCTCCATGATTTTTGTAAAATTCACATATAGATAATTTCTAAACAGTCACTGATTTCAAACGACGAACGATGGATGCACTTCTGCTGCATCTGAACTGGTTCAAACGGAACGACAAACACTGTCACGTCCAACATTTAGTGATTGACAAATACAAGGATAGCTCACCTAGCGACGGTGCACGGGTTTCTGTCCTGTTCACAGTGGACGCCGAATATCCTTTATCCTAAAACTAAGCTTGTTATTCATTCCTTCTGTCTGCACCAGGGTAACCCACCACAGTCGAGTTAACCATGGATTTGTCGGCATATAGGGCGTACCTTCCATCGCTCGAGATCCAGCACACATTCCTACAAACCACCAACATTTCCCATCCCGCCCACACTGTGTTGTGACTGCCTCCAGTGTTACCACGCATGGCACCAGTTTTAGGGTAGCAAATTTCGACGGCCACGCTTTGGAATGATTGTTATTGCAATTGGTATGTCGCCATCTAGTCAGAAGGGTGTCGTGAGTGTATACGCGGGTTTACCCGCTCGCTCACACACACTCCAGCATAAACTGAATTCTCAGTGCTTAGTTTACTTAAATAAACTACATCGACCAAACCATTTGGGGACAAGACCAGACTGGAGCCGATTCTTTCTCACTCGGGCGGTTGGTCGGGCGGTCACCGTCTTTCTCTTTCTCCGAAAGCGGTCAATTCGTTCTGCAACACGGCGCAAAAGACTGTCAGAAGTAAGAACACAATGTGAAAATAACAGTTGCCGTGGTGACCAGGCGGTTAGTTGAACTTGTAAAAGGTCTTTGCTTGTGTATGTGTGCAGCTGCACGTATATTCGTTTGTTGTGGTCATTAAAACAGGTCTTTCATATACGGCTGGTTCACTGACCCAGCAAGCAGCCGATAACCTACTTCTGGCTATCTAAAAAGTTCACAGATAAACCGAAACGAATGGGCTCTACAGACTACCGCTTTTTGTTTCGGACTTGGCTAGCTCCATGCATATGTTGGTAGCAAGGTCATCAATGACAGGTTGACCAATGATGATTGCGTGCTACATGACCGTCAAGTGATTTATACTACTCAATTCGAGTTATTGTTCTCTGTCACGCAGTGTGAAAGAATTTGTTGGACATCTGAGGAAATATTGTAACAGGAATCCGGTCGCAACTAGAGAAGCTGGTAAACAATATGACCTCGTGTAGGTTTTCGTTTTTGACTAAAGGAGAATAGGATAACTGTCTGATACGGAAAGGGTAGCAGAACGACCTCGTGTTACACACTCTGGGAGTGGGGTCGTGTGCTTTTGCTGAAGCAAAACAATAAACTGAATTTATAATAGGTGACGAGAGGTAGTAGAGACCAGGCGGTACCTATGGATGACAATAACGGAAGATGAACTTGGCTTAAAAATCGGGAATTTTCAGTCTACTTGCTTCGGATTGCAAGGTCATCCGAGTCAACGATCTGTGAACTTCTTCGAATTGTCCCCCTACCTTCCCAACTATGGTCATCGTTCCCCACTTGACAAGCAGTAAACAAACAACAAAACCAGAACACTGACGAGTTAACACACTTAGCAGAATGAAATATAAAACCACAGGCAACTTCAAATGCAAGAGCAGTAGGTGAGCTTAGTGTACCTCTACCATCTTAACAAGGTCAGGTTGAAGAACTGTTTGACCTTTGTATTTCAGATTTCGATGTACATGTCTGTCGTCTACCTCTGACCAGCTTTCATAATATCGCCTCACATGTGAGTGCATACATAGGAGCTGTCCAAACGTATTCACGTTCGCGGGATTTCGGTTCACGTTCTCAGGCAAGTGATAAGTCGGTCGGAAATTAACCAAACTTAGCCGTCAATATGAAACACAGAATTTGTCCACAAGCACTGTTTCCTGCCTATATCAGTGTTGATGACCCAAGGCACCTACCACTTACATAGCAGTGGTTTCAATAGAAGAATGTGAAGAATGTATGGACAATATCGGTTGGCAAAGTACCCGCTCCGCATTACGGGAACGCTTCTTTGTTACTATAATGTGATTGTCAATGATTCTCCTAAGACAAACATTATATTGACCACTTGTGTCTGTGTATATACTGATGAAAACGCACGGGTTATTCCCCTGTTGTTTTGCACCTGGTCCACCGGAGGTCAAGATATTCATTGACCTGGTGCCATTAATTTTCGATCATGACAACTCTGTCAAAAATAATGTCAGTTTTCTCCTTTCCGCAACCTAACGATTACGTTCTGGTGCATCGTTGATCATTAACTAGTTTGTTAACGTGTTGTTCCTAACACAGCCTCGTCGTACTCTCATTATACTAAGCTTTGATATGAGTAGAGTTCTTCGTCTGGTATTACCCGTTGAAGAACAAGTATGGAATACAATAAAGGATGTGCGATAATGTACACGATCGTCACTGTATATCACAAAGCATCGCTGGATTGCGGACATGTCGCCCTTGAGTTCGTCGTATTCATACGTTTGAGTTCAAACGAGAACCGGACTCATTCCGAAAATAAAAACTACTGAATGATCGAAAGCTCATATTATTATGCAATCAACTCCGGTTTCTAGTTGTATGGGTTGAACAGTGTAACTGTGTTCAGATGATGAAAATCTACATACTGTTTAAAGTATGTCAAATCGGTGCCGTTAATTGATCTACTAGGGCTTTTGGGTAGTACCCAGAAAAATGGTCGTCGGTGACTCAATCACAAATTGAATTTGTGGATAAGTCTGGCCATTTGTCTGCGCAGGTGGGACGTATTGTTAAACCGCGAGAACAATTTCCACTTGTTCGGTCAGAATAAACCAGCACTTAGATGAACGAGCAATCAACACACAAGCCATAATGAGGCAGGTAATTGCTCGCATGTCATCTTTTACACACACACACACACACACGTACACAAAGATTTTTCGCCAAAAGTCACCAGCAACTTTCTCAACAAGTTAACTGGATATTTTTGGTAACCGTCGGAGGTGATGTATATACATCTACTTGTTATGTGGTTGCTACCGCGTAAATTAAAAACTAAACAAAGGTGAGGAGCACAAAAGAGTACACCTACTCGTCTACTGCTTTTATTGAACAACGTTTTTGCACCTGTCATTCAATGAGCTATACGGAGGAAGAGGATCCGTGTCTACATGGAAACTCAGTTCACTAATATAGCCTCGTTGAAAATTATTCGAGTGAGTCTGATGTTGAGTCGCGAGCGAGTACCGGCTCGAAACCGTAATTGGGACTCAACTACTTGAGTTGTTTTACAGTTTGCACAACAAGCGTTCGAAAACGATATCCACCTATTAACTGTGCGACAACAGGAGTAGACTTTTGTTTACGAACTCGTAACTGTATTCGTGGGGAAGTAAGTTTTGTCGAATGATTCATAAATATAGTTACACTGTGAATAAAGGAAGATATACAGTAAGCTAATGACAAGCAGTCTTGTCAAAGTCGATTGGTTCAACTCACTGAAACGACATTTTGACATATTTGGTGACCGTGGGTGCATCTTAGGTACGTAGCCGGGAAACTTGTGGTTCACATGGGAGCGGATATGTGCAGATGGAATGGCGGTATTAAAACTAAACCCGGTTAAGATGAGCAGATCTCAATTGGGAAAAAATACCTTCCACATAATCAGTTCAGTGGATACTTGAGCCACGGAAAGCGACACCTTACGTAGTCACCCATGCTTTCTAGGGTTTGCAGTTGAGTGATATGATAATTGTAGCAGATTTATTTGTTTTGTTGAGGTCAAGATCTCGTTAATGATGATAAGCTGGGGCTTTAAACTACTGACACTCTGAATAAGCGATTCTCCTTAGTCAAATAACTCTTCTGATAGTCTGTTTTGGGAAACTACGGTGAGCGCCAAACCTTGTTCAAAATAAGGACAACAAACCATTATGTTTGTTTTTTTGTGTGTTACTGCAATGAACAGTGTCGAAGAGAGTTTAGGATGGAAACTCCTTCCAGTGTTTACAAAAGTTCATGACCAGCATATCACAGTCTAATTTTAAGGGTCCCAATGTGACAACGATTGCTTGGAAAATCTTCAACAACAGCACTGGAAGTAGTAGTTGTGGTTCGACCTCTTTGTGTACATCAACTTCGTTAGTACAACCACTGTGAGTAAACATTATTTGAATATAAATGGAGACGTACTGTCGACACACTTTAACCAAGCACATTAATGACATCTGCACCGAAAAAATCACAGTAATGTAGACTGACTGGGGATTTTAGTTGAACTTCACTCACGTAACCGTACTCTTCACGTTCAGATACTCTTTTTGGTCTATGCTTATCTGCTATACTTGTTGGACACGGATATCGATGATTTTAGAGTTTATCAACAGTATGTCTTTCCAATTTTCTTATTGGATATTTTGGCTGAGCTTTTAGAACCTTTCAAGTCCTGGTCAGGGTAAAAATGTGAGTTGCCACTGAGCTGTAATACTAGCGAGACCAAATTCGGTCGTTTCTTTTCAAACGGGATTGATTGAAATGTCCATGGGAACGCGAAAGCTACAATTAGATACATTAACCAGTCGGATTCTTGCTCTCTGTTGGACAACCATATATTCAGTGTATTAGTACGCAACCAAATCGAAGATGAATTTTGGTGAGTTTTAATAAACTCGCACAACTTGCATTGTTGTCAATTGAGGAAGTATGGATTCCCCTAAGTATTTTAAGATTTTCGCCCTTATCAAACAAATTTATCTGAGAATATGTAGTATTTCAGTTTTCGTCAAACTGGTTGCACTTCAGACAGTTGAGTGAATACTGTTTCTGTTGCTTGTGAGTGAGTGTGCCTATGACCTAAAAACAACTAAGCGTTGTTTTTTTCGTTTTGGTAGAGCAAAGTTATTGGTGCATAACGCAGTTCGGATGTTTCGCAAGCTCCTGTCAAACGAAGGAAATGAGGTGATGTGTTAATCCACAATCAATTTCGGTATAACTAACATCCTAAACACTGGGACAAAAACAGCCACAAGAACAAAGTCACCACCGGAAGTGGACGACCGCTTGCGTCATCCGCTTTCGGGGAGTGATTCTGCTTCCTCATTCGAGTCCATTCAAGGCCACTGTTCTGACATCCGTGTGTTCGTGTGTTTCTGTTTGGGTTGCATTCCGGAAATTTGCTCACTGTCCGACCATTCGACTGAGCGGGTTATAGTCAATGTCTACGGCTAACAGTTAACTCATCAGACTCCTCATTCAGAAAAGGGGGTATAAAACGGTAGGTGAGTGTCTGAACGTTAACATTTTGGAATGAGGGGACTCATTTTTCACCTCGTAGACCTACCAAGCTTGCTCATATTACAGGAATCTACATTCACAAGTTGTATTTAAGTGCACACAATCACTCAGATTGAAGGCGAACAAGGAAGCGCAGATGCATTCGGCGATCGGTATGATTGCCAAAAGAAAGCTAGTCGAAAAGTAAGCAGACAAAAAGTTAGTTTACTTTAGGACTACGGCCTACTGTAATTGGTTGATTAGCTGGTGCTTTGACTGATTGGACAAACATTGTTGGTAACTGTGATCCTTTGTTTTTTCAAAAAAAAACATACCTAAAATGATTAGAAATGTCTGAAAATTGATTTTGGTGACCAGTTATCAAAACTGTAGATGTAACTTTGATGAGGATTTGGTTGGAGTTGTGGATAGATCTATAATGTGAAAAACTTACGGAGCATGTGGTCGCCTAAGTAAACACGATATCGCTTCATTTCATACCTACCTCTGAATGTTAGAAACAATCATGCTTCAGATCGGTTTGCTGATGTCGGAATTCATAGCAAAGTGTCCGAGGAACCTGTATATAATCAGTGTAGTACATTCTGTCTGCTTACAAAAAGAGCCCATTGCACCTTATCAAATTTAGCGACGTTATCGCTCGGTCCGGAAAGATCAGGCCGAACAGACAGTTTTAAGGAAAGGGGATAAACAGTTGATAAATTCGACATGCTTAGACTGGCAAGGAAACTCCTGCAGAGTTTTCAATCTGGTCTTTGAAATCACTTGCCCCCTGTGGCGACCGATGTTTTACCATGGAGCCATCATTGTGCGAAGGACTAAATCTCACACAAACACACACACAAGCATCTACATGCAATGGTGATTAGCCTACCGAGCTCTCCAGAATCGTTGGTGCGTGCTTATCGGACTGCGCTCAGGAATGGTCATCGGTGCAGCATTCATCGCTGAGTTAGCTTTCTGGCTCTGACGAACCACAGAGTTGATCCATTCATCCGTTAACACCCCCTCTCACATAATCAATCGAAAGACGATGTGTTAAATAAACACGAGCGCATCTACAGGGAGGACGTGCAAGGGGCGAGATGAATGAGTGTTCAGAAGGTGATCAGGGTTGTTCGCCACTCGTAATCATGAACACACAAACGTGCCTACTACAATCCTGACAATTTGTGAAGCTGTGCTTCATAGAACACATCTTTGCTTGTGACTGAGAGACGATTTCTTGTAGTGTATGTGTGTGTGTGTGTGTGTGTAGAATCGAATGTAAACGATTTAGTGATGTGATGCGGTTCTAGTGAAACGAACGTCTGGATGGGACAGTGTTACGTACAATAAATTCCACAG
This sequence comes from Paragonimus heterotremus, assembly GCA_013368495.1. Classification (NCBI taxonomy): domain Eukaryota; kingdom Metazoa; phylum Platyhelminthes; class Trematoda; order Plagiorchiida; family Troglotrematidae; genus Paragonimus; species Paragonimus heterotremus. The sequence continues at coordinate 59,515 of LUCH01003188.1, read as the reverse complement.
GCATGCTGTGGTTGGGGACTTCGGGAAATATCTTGCCTTCACATCTACGGCTGCAATGGATATTTTAATAGAATCACTTGTGTTTTCACAAACGTGTCACTTACCACATTCAGGGTGGTTAACATGATGTGACCAAATGTGAATTTGATTGGTTGAGTTGGCGATGATGGATCACCACCGACAACCCGTTTGTGATTCAGCGAAAACAAGTACAACTACCTGGAAACCTAGTGTAGGGAACTCTGGCAGGAGGACTGAAGCCAGTTAGTTTGTTTTCTTGTTAACAGATGAATTACAACAACAGTATTCACTAATTGTTCGACTCAACCATAGTGGTGTGAAGTTAAACATTATCATTATCATTGGTAACTAACCTCAACCTCGACCTTGGTTTATCACCCAGATACACGACTCTCTATGACACTTACGAGATAAGGAACCAGTCAACATGTATCTATAAATTATGGAGCAAAGAAATCGAAACTAGTTTGTTGACAACTGACTGGGGTGTTTGTTTACTGTCAATTTAACTCCACCCAAATGAAGTCACGACGTTCACAACAAGTAATCCTAGGCTGGCTCATTTCCGAATGAGGCGTTAGAATCGATCATCAGAGACTGATTGTGTCTTTCTCCGGGAACGATGTTGAACTCGACCGAGCGTACTGGCTCCTGCCGTAGTTCAACTTACTATCCGGACAGTTAGTAATGATCATCCGTGACTGATAACACTGAAATCGTAGCTTTGCTGGTAGAGCGCTTGCCAGGTTGAGGCAAGGTGTTTCTCTCACTGGTTCGAATCCAACCGAAGCTGTAATTTTTCACAGTTGAGTCTCATCTAAAAAATAACAGTGAAATCGTCGGACAACCCTGTACTCAACTGCGCAATTCTTATCAGGTTTGATGTAGACCACAAGTTCAATTTGGAAAGCTCTTAGAGTATACAACTACCATCAAAATTTATTTTATCTGGTGTTACGTTGATTTCATTGCTGACTTTGTTTTGGTCATACTGCTCACAAGTAGCATCATTAGTCTGTTAGAAATGTGTTGAACTGATAGGAGGACAATTATGAGTGTCCTGTGTTAGCTGAATCATCAAAGCATATTTGGCTAATAGAGAGCTCCGTTTTGGACCGATCGAAAACATGTACGGTGATCTGCAAATCAGCCATCATGGGCTCTGAGTATACTCAGAATTTCACTTCATCAGGCTCACGTTTTTACGATTGGCTTGCGTGCCAAAGTCGGTTGAAACACTTAAGGTATACGGAAATAGAAAAAAAATGAGTAAAGTTATTTAACTTGGAACCAAGGATCATATTTCCGATCCGTTCACTTGGTTTTTTTAGCATAAGATTGTATAAACCACTAAAGAGGACGTTTGCACTAAATCAAGAAAAAGATAGAAGGCATTTTCTATTTTTCTAGAAGCTTTCTTTTGAGCTACATATTTTCCTAATCCATTTAATCAGTCCGATTCGCTCGGTGTCTAACGATTGTACACTAGGTCTAACAAAACATTCACACACAAACTGGTATGAGCAGTATTCACTTTTGCATTATTCATGCCGAACAAAAACAGTTACAGGCGAACCATATGTAACCTCTAAAGTGATGTATAAAGCAAAGCAATATAATATCACTTTCGCTGTGCCGCGTGTTCCTCTGTAGTTATTGATTCCTGTTTTTCAAATTGATGTGTATTATAGGTGGAATCTGGCTGTTTTAGTTACAGCCTATTTCGTGTGTACTAGGTACGGTCCTTGAATAATATGTTTAACCCGAAGTGGTACGACTATATCTTAAGGTATTCGTTGATAACATTTGGTAACTTGTTGATTTCAGTGGAACAGTAGTACATAAAATGAGGATAATCCCAATTGCCCAACCAGTGAGTTAAGCAATCAAACGTAAGTGAGCTCTGCTATGAACATGTGGTAATTCCGGTGTTTGAAGTTCGATTGGACCAACGTTGGATCATAAATCTCTCGTTCACAAGATTTGTAACATAAGTAGTGGTTTGTAATCTGAGTGTTTGTCAAAGTGCTTTCAGATTATCTTTAGAGTAGTAATGTAAATTGTCTTTTTGATCATTATTAAAGATTTTTAACTAGTTCAGGCTGACCATGAAAAGAATTTCAGATGGAATTTCACCACTGTGACACTGGCACGAACATCACTGCATTAGTGTGGGTTACCTCATTAGCGTCACATGTGCGTGGTTGTGTGTGTGTGTGTGCCCAGGATCCTAAAATGTCACTGTGTCTACTGATCATCTTGTTGACCTCGTTGGATAATCATGTCATTGTTTTTTGTTCCTGTGGCTCACCTCCGAAATCTGTCCCCGATAGGAATCCATTCAGCCATCTATTCACCCCCCGTTGTTTTTTTTTTTTTTTGGGCTAGGTGAAGCGTTGGACCTTGTCAACCGTGGTAGAAGAATGGGGCAAGATCGTGACATGATCCATAATTTGGGCACTGGAAAGCTATGAGGTCGGGAGGGCACATTTTAGGGAGGAGCGGGTTTTAACGGAGGGTTTTCAGGGTCAGTGCGTCACAGCATGGTCGAGCTAACAGGTGCCCATGTCCGCTTGTCTGACCGTGTTTAGTACAGGGGGATAGGAAGCAGGCAAGAACCCCGATTTTCCTGGGCAGCCTATTGGCTGCTGAAGGTCAAGATGACAGACGAAGTGCACGACCTCATTTGCCCAAACAAATATCGGTTTGACAAAAGGGGATAGACCTTCGCACCAAAAGGTGGTTGAACACGATTCATTGCTTGTGGACCCAATAATTATGTGGGATTCAAAGTTTTTCACATGCATGCTTACCCAGGTATCGGTCTGTGTGAGCGGGTGCGGTTTCAACCTCAGTGGCAAGTGCGATATGACAGTTGTATAATCTGCGCCAACCCTTTGCTGCCAAAGTTAAGGTGTCTAGTATAATAACAGCACAAGTGACTAGTGTTAAGTATGGTCAGACGAATGTGATGTTCTGACTTTTTGGTTGGTGCTTAAAATGCTACCATTCTCAATCTGCTAACGATGGAAAAAACCGTTTGTTTATTAAACCCACCGTTCTTCTCTTTCGATGACACAATCAAGGTTGTTCATGTACTGTTCGATTACAATAAGGCAGTAAGTACGTTAACTAGGGTGCATTCATCTTGGCGTCTCGCTTGCTGCCATGTGGAGCATGCTTGTCTTACTGGGTTCTTTGATTACTTCATGATTCGTCGGTATTTCGATTGTTTGAATAGTGCAACGTCTACGCTGATATCAAGATAACGTCGGTGTGCTGCAGAGTGGTATTATTTATCCACACATATGGTCCTTATTTAACGTTTTTCACATGCAGACACGCTTTCGACAGTTGCCTTAGAAAAGATATTATATCAATCACAGATAGATTGTAATCTACAAACCGGTTTACGCAACATCCTTCACTCCTCTTTATCTTGAGATCTACGTCTTAATCTAGACAACAAGTGTTAATATGTAACGCCATCATTGCTTGTAGGAAGTTTATTGCAAGTTCTCCTACTCGTCAGTGGGGTTCAGTTATCCCGTCGTGACTATGTGTACTGACTAAATAGCATCCATTAAAGTGGTCCCAATTTACTCTTTATGCGCTTTTAAAGTTAGTTGCCTGAATTTTTATGTATAGGTGTTGAAAGTACTGTTAACTCATCAGAAACTGACACAGAGGTTTGTGTACACACGCACACTAGTCTGGTGGAATCTGTTATCGATATATGTGGTCTTTCTCGTTTGAGTTAGCGGAAATCATTGCTGATGCTTATCCTACTAAATGTTATCAAAGCGTCTGGGTACAGACTCAAAGTTCTTTCTGATACTTCTCGATCAGTAGGTTTCGACCTCCTTGGTCGAACATAAGCTTCATCAATTAGGCGATAATTTGACCCGTTTTATTGTGGAATGTAAAAGACGTAAAGTGTCACAGGCAAACCAAAACACTTGTCGACTTATCATGCAATCTTCGTAAACTAAGAACCTGTCTATGTGGCATCACAAATCGGAAGAGTATCTTATTCTTGTCACGGTATTTTACCGATAAAAGCTGTCAATTAATTCGCCATCCTCATGACAAAGTTAGTTCATAATCTTTTGAGTGAATAATTCAATAATTTGACCCAGACTGACTGACTTTTATGTTCACTATTCGACTACGAACGTTGTACCTAACTGCCTCATTAATCACAGTCAACTCATTCACTCCTATCGTATAATCTCATTCTCACTCACCACCAAATTGAATAGTATATCGGTTCAATTCTTTCTACATTTCATATTCTGAATCTAGTCGGTTTGAATTCGAAGTTACCGAAATTTGAACCATATTCCCAACTGATCGCATATTTTAAATTCTCGTAGAATTTAAAACAGTTCATTCCCTTCAGAAGGTAGAACAAAACAGTCAGAAAACGAAAACTGGTAGATGCAGGCATTTCGTATTGACTCGTCAGTACCAAATTTACAATAACATGAAACGGTTGTTTTATATCGAACGCTGGTTAGTCACCATCCTAACGCCATTAAAACAAAAGTTTCAGGCCTATTCCATTAAAGACTCTTTTGAGTTGATCAGTGACTTGGACAACATCAATCTTGCTAATGAGTGAATGTGCTCCATAGACGTTCAGTCACTGTTTACAAATGTCCCACTACACGTGACAATTGATTACGTTTGTGAGCTCATTGAAACCAGCCACACTACTCTACCTCTACTCAGTGATATTCTGAAGGAAACTTTATTGCTGTGCACTGAAAATGTCAGTTTCCGTTTCCTTGATTAGTCTTACCGCCAAATAGATGGAGTCGCCATGGGAAGTCCACTAGGGCCCATCTTAGCGGCCTTTTTCATGTTAAAGATTGAGCAAGAGTTAGCGGCAGACATAGTAAATCTGCCATACTGCAAACTCTATGTTGATGGTACACTAATATTCAGTCGTTCCAAACAG